>JBBPBT010000183.1:8075635-8121891 GCA_037974875.1 Cicer bijugum
GGGGGGGGGGCACGAAAGGCAACATTCTCTATTGGGCTAAAAAATAATTATTATGTAATTGTCACGCACGAAAATATTAAATTAAGAAAATAATGGTCATGTGAACTCAAAGAGGACAATCTCTAAAGGTATGATAATTAGTATTTATTATCATTCTCCATATCAATGTAGCTTGCTTATGCATAACTATAAGCTTCCATAACTTCTTCCAAACTAAAGACAAATCCTGAGACACATTGATAATGGATAAATTCAAAGATGTACTTATGAAGAGAATGCAATATTTATCGCTAATTCTCATACTTAAGAGATTATATGCTTTGATGAGCTCAACTGCACATATGAAATGGCATTACGAAAATAAACAAAAACCAAGAGTGATGTGTCATCCATCAGATGGAGAGACTTGAAAACACTTTGATCAAATTTACCCTGACTTTGCTGTTGAACTGTGGAATGTAAGGTTAGGATTGTGTACCGATGGTTTTACACCATTTAATCATACTACCTCACCTTTTTAGGTACTTGAATAGGTTGAAGCAAATGGTTAAAAACAAATCACACGTAGAGGGGTCAATTTGTGACGCATATCTATGTCAAGAGACTTCTCATTTCTATTCATATTATTTTGAACGTCATGTGTAATCTTTGAGAAATACAGTAGGTCGAAATGATGATGGGATCAACATGATGTAGTTTAACAAACTTTATCAATTTTCAATCATTTTGGTCGCTCGACTGGAACTTGTAAGACTAGATATATGTGTGTGTGTGTGTGTGTGTGTGTGTGATTCTTGACCTATTTATTTTGTAAATGGTATTAAGTTTCATACATAAGAGTTGAGTATTGGCAAGAAAACTATTAATTGTGGACTTTGTTTCAAGAGTGACGATGAAGGAGTTGAAGAAAACTACTATTATGGTATTGTTAAAGAGATTTTACAAGTTGGATACCTAGGAGAAGCAACCAAACAATTAGTTTTATTTAATTGTGAATGACTTGATGTTGTTGCCAATAATGGCATGAAGGTTCAACACCAATATGGCACTATGGAGGTTCATCATTGTATAAGATATTCAAAATATTATCCTTTCATATTTGAAACACATGATATTCATGCGTATTGTTACCTTACCCAGAAAAATTAAAATAAAAAGTTGATCGATGGGTTGCCATTAAAACCAAACCTAGAGGCACAATCAATGATCAATATACATAAGAAGTTGCATATCAAGATTCAACATCAACCACAACAAATGTAGATCCCCCAAGGACATCTAGGACATCTACTACTATCCCATCACCAAGGACATGTCATATTATACATCTATCTAGGATATCCCATGTGACACATCCACCTTCATTACGAGGGGTATAATCACCCTCTAATTCACACATCTACCTGAAATTGTCATTGCATATGAGACACAAAGCAATGGTGGCAAGTAAATTTTATATCTTGATGGACAAGGGTAAATATATACATATATTTTTATTTATTTAAGTTTATTATATAAACTTTATAACTACTAATATGTATCGTTTGTAGATTTTTGTCTTTGCATCATGCGGCTAATGGGATTGAAGATATCATCAAGAGTAATTTTAGTAAGCCATGACCCTCATGGAAAAAATACACATTAATATGAGAGACATGTGGTTTGAAGAGTTTAAGTTATATTATTTCAAGGGCACCTTTAATAAGTTTGAAACTCGAACAACAATGTGTTCTTTATTCTTTCCTTTATATTTTAACTAATAATATCTTATGTCTTTGAAATATATTACCAAATACTAACCTATTGTTTGTTTATATATACACATAATAGATTTAATATTTGTCCACCGGATGATTTGTGGGTTAGAAAGAACATTGAAATACGAGGTGCAACAATAATGAAAAGTAATCTAAACAAGGTTTGTAGCTCAATGAACAGGTCGAGGTGGTTTGGTCAGGAAGTTTGGAATTCCTTATGTGATCATTGGGGAAATCAATGATTCAAAAAGAAGACCATACAAGAAAAAACAAATCGAGCATATGATTGTGGACGTTTTGGAGGGTCCCTTCACACCTATGTCTCTATCACAACATCCCAACATAGAATTAATTTGGTTAAGTTTCCTATATTTTTCTACATTTTAACTTTTATATATGATTTAATATGTAATTGTAATGTGTGTGCTTTGTTGTGTGTAAATTCTATTAATTTTTAAAGAAATGCATGCACTAATCAAATTAGAAATAATGTGTGTATAGTTCAATATTTGTGTTAAACAATATAATTATGTTGTGTTAAAAAAATTGTGTAAATTTCAATTTTGTTTTGCAAATTAATTCTTGTAATTTTGTTTTGTAAATTTTATTTCTATTGTGCAAATTAATATTACATGTTTACATGTTTTTAATGTTGAGTTTTTATTATATTGTTAGACGGAATTGAATGACATATGTCCTAGTCATTTAGATTTATTTCTCCACACACATAAACATGGCAAGGATATAACTTGGGTTGATAAAAGATCGAAATATGTTCATATAAGAGCTTTCCACTTTTAAGTGTATATTATTTTTTTATGTTGGTTTTATTATATTTTAGTGTTTTTTAAAAATATTAATTAGCTTTATATGTATGTTGATAGGAAAAATTTAAACATAGGTTGGAAGAATTGACCCAAGAAACAACTTTACAAGGAACTCCCCACCAAATGAATTAAATGTGTGGTGTGAGGTTGTAGGAATAAAAGGAGGACGAGTATATGGTTTCGGAAAGAGGACGAGTATATGGTTTCAGAATGAGAAATTAAAGAGATCAACAAAGACATTAATTTGAATAAATAATAATGAAATAGATTAACTTCGAGATGAATTGACTAATACAAATAGAGTAGTTGAGCGCAACAACCACTTGATAAAACAATTGATGAATAGCTTGAACTTTAAACTCAAGCCATATACTAGATGTCAAATTCATGAAGATGAGATTGGTGATCATGATGTTGGTGATTTGGATGATGAGATTGGTGATAATGACGCTCGTGATCATGATGACGAAGAGTTAGACGGATAGTGATAAGTTAATCCAAAGAACCAATATGTTGCAATTTGTTATAACTAAAAATATTATGTTTAAACTAAAATTTTATCTGTATTATTTTGAGTACTTCAAATATTACTTAAATATATTATATTCTTTAAGTATGATAGAACACGATTTCCCTTCACTTCGTTTCTATAAGTATGATACGTGAACAATGTTGTGTCCCAATTGCCTCTTGAAACATAAACAATGTCGTAGTTAAATTTCCTCAGATGAATTTAACATGTGTTACATGTCTATGCCTCAGATAAACATGACAAGCAAGTAGTTGCCTCTAACTCTAATAAACATGACAAGCAAGTAACTACCTCTACATATGATAATCACTTCAAGCGTCTAATCATCTGACTCTGAATTATTATGTATCCTTTGAAAAAAATCAATGATACGAAAAAGGTAATGCATGATAAAGTCACCGCTCCGAAGAAGACAAAGAAATTGCACATCACTCGATGAACATATTGAATCTGCTAATTATCTCCAGATCGTACAACATGATTTGACCATCGTATCCTCTATTTCCCAAAAAATTTAAACAAGATACCCTGAATCATTACAAGATCAATTTTTGAAAAGATTCTATGGCAAATCAATTCAACAAAGATACAATATGAAACTTCATGAATTATGTTGATTTATTGCAATCAAGACAATGGCCAGAAACTCTAATCATTTTCTATAAAAGGAAATGCATCCCTCAAAGACAAGCAAGCCATACACAAGCAGCAAACACAACCGCGTTCTTACTCAATATCACTAATGTTAAGAAAGTCAGAAGTAACAAATTTGTAAACACTCTCTACGAGAGTTATTTCAGAAAACTCAAAAACCCTTTTGTTTGTAATCTAACCCTGTAATGGCTGCCTCCCTCAATAGCTTGACTGTAATAAGTTAAAAGGTTGAGAAGATTGAACACAATCAGTGTGACTAGTAGGGTGTTCAAGTGTAAACTTGATTTTGTGGTGAATTAGTAGATTAAATCATTTAGGGTGAAGGGAATGGGTGTAACTAGCGTGTTGGTGGTGAACTAGAATAAATTTTTGTGTCTCGCTTCTCTATTTTATTTCACCTACACTACGTTCTTTACTATAGTATAGCCACACAGAAGAGTTTTTCACCAAGTGTTTTTCATGAATAGCTCATCTTATTTGCTCTAGAGCTTGAATGAGGGGAGGTCTCATCAGTACAATAATTATGAGTCTAGGGTAGGGAATTGTTTTGATATTTCTTGACCTAGAATTAATAACACATGACCTCATGTGTTCCAAAATCGAGTTTTAAAGGTTGGTCTTGATCCTCTTTGAGATATTCTACATTAGACCCTTTTGGCATTTGTTAACATGGTCTATAGACCCGCCTTTAGGTATCACACACCCAATCAACATCTTAAAGAGTACTTTATACTTAGGTTTAAAGTGCACGGACTTAGAATTTACCTTAGGATCTTTGAACAAGTCTTTTTTGATATAAAATGATTTTATTAAAAACTCCAAATGAAAGTAAATGTGGTAACAAATGAAAGCACTTACGCTCTAATTAAGTGTGCAGTTCCCAGATAATTGAATTTTGTAGGATCTTATGATGTATCCTTTAATGATTGGACTATGATAAAGGAACACTAAAACTTCGCTTCTACTCAATTTTTTTAGTCTAGAAGACGTGCTCTAATACGCGCCTCTGATGACTTTGGTAATACAAGTTATTCTATGTTTCATATGCCTCTTATGACTACAACAAGCATTTGTTCATCTGTCACTAATGAATGGACCAGGTATTTGATCATCTGCCTCTAATAATCGCATCAAGTAACTGATGGTCTGGCTCTGATCTATAACATATGCTCTGATTAAAGTCAATGCTCTGATGAAAATAGATGTAAGTCAATTTTCTGAAGAAGACAAAGCTTTTGTGACTACTCTTATGAACATCATAAATTTGTTACTTGTATAAAGGTCTATGAGACATGTTCTGGTCATTGCATCCACTACTTCCTTGTCTTCATATCAAGATACGCTGAATCATTTATAAGGATTCGTTTTGGAAATATTTCTATGGAAAATCAATTTCTAAATATTTGATATAAAAACTTTGTTATTTATGTTGATTAATTGTAATCAAGACAACAACCAGAAACCTTAAACGAACTCTATAGAAGGACATGCATTCCTCACATTAAAAACTTAACAAGAAACACATTGCTAAAAGCATATACAGTCGCCTATGCACTCTTGCTCTTAATCATTCGTTTTACCAAAGTGCTTAGATAAGTTTCTAAGAGTATGACTTTTTAAACACTCTTGTGAGAGCTTTTTTTTTTCTTCATAAAACCTAAATCTATTCTCTTATAACCTAACCCATTTGTCGCTACATTCCTCAACAATTTTACTATACTAAGCTAGAAGGTTGAGAAATACTTGAATTTAGTTAATTTGACTAGTAGTTGTTTAGTGAAAAGTGTAATCTAGTGGATTATATCCTTCAGGTTGAAGAGATTGGACTAGCCACAGTGTTAGTGGTGAACTAAGATAAATTGGTTGTGTTATTATATTTTGTTTTGTTTAGTTTATCTATTCTACTTTTATTTAATTTAGTTTAGTCACATTAAGAAGATTTTAAAAAGAAACACAATTCAAACCCTCTTTCTTATGTTCTTTGTTCCTTGCCTCAAAGATCTATTATTATGACTAATTGTGGTGACAAAGTTACAAGTGGAAACGTTAACATGCCTCCCCTGTTTGTGGAGATAGATTTGAGTACTAAAAAGATAGACATAGAAGTTCTTACCTCTATCACAATCTTGAACTTTGGGACATACTCGAAGATGGCTACGAGGCACCAAAAGATGATGTTGGAGATGAAATATCCATAAAGATCTTGACACTGAACAAAAGAAACAATACAAAATGTGTTATAAATCAAGAACCTTCATGGTGAATGTTATCACCTTCAAAGAGTTTGAAAAATGAAACAACAAAGCGTATCTTTAATGCTTTCATTCTCAACTTCGAAGGAAATAAGTAGGTACCAGAAGCCAAAGAAAATGTACTAATTAGAAAGTATGAACGCTTCAAGATGGAAGAAGATGAAGACATTGTGATAATATTCTCTAGATTCCAAACTTTGATTTATGGAGTAATGGTTCTCCAAAAGAGCTACACTACCTTTGACCACGCCAAAAAGATCCTCAGAAGTCTTCCTAGCAAGTGGAGACCAAAGGTAAAAACTATTCAAAAGGCTAAGGATCTAAACAAACTCCCTCTGGAAGAGCAAATGAGTTCACTCGAATCATATGAGATTGAACTAGTTGAAGATGACCCAAAAAGAGGTCAAAGTCATTGGCCCTCAAGTTCAAAGGAAAGAAGACAATTTCTAAGACTATGTAAGCTATTGAAACTTATAGGAAAGTAAATTGGACAATCAAAATGAAGACTCAAATGATTAAGAGTTTTTATTTATCTCAAGAAAAATCTAGCGTATGTGGAATAACAACAAAAATCATTTCCCAAAAGAGATATCAGACGATCCCAAAATAGTAGAGAAGGAAGTGAAAAATTCGACAAGAAAAGACTCATCTACTATGAGTGCAAAGAACAAAGTCATTTCACATCAGAATGTCCAAAACTTGAGAAACAGAAATCCTAGATGAAAGACTTCAAGACAAACAATAAAGGTCTTATGGCTACTTGAGATGACTATGATGAATCGTCTGATGAAGATGAAAAGCATACAAACATGGCTCTGATGGCAGATACTCACTCTAACTCTAACGATGAATTTGTTGATAAAGAAATTGAGGTATTATCTTACTTATCATGTAATTAACTTATTGATATGTTAAATAAGTTTCTTAACAAAAATCATAAGGTTTCTTCATAACTTAAATCTATTAGAAAAGCTCATGACATCTTAACAAATAATTGTAGTTCCCTTTATAAGGAGTTTGAAAATTTAAAAAAGGAAAATCTAACTCTTAAAGAAAATGTTTCAAGAACTTTAGAGTATAGAGTATGGAATTCTGTTAAGTATGAAATATCCCTACAAGAATTTATTAAAAACCGCATAGACATAAGCAAACAAGCTTTAATGATCTATGGTGTTAGAAGAAACAATAAATGTGGCATTAGTTTTGAAGAACTAAAAGAAAATTTTAGGTTTAATCTATCTGATACTGCTTGTGTATACTGCCTAAAGAAAGGTCTTAATAAAAGAACTTTTTCTATGTGAAAAACGAGGAAAACAAGAAAAAATTTAGACAAGACACCATACAATTTTATAGCCAATGGAAAAACAACATTTACAAAATACACTTTTATGGATTGAATAAACAAGAAGTAAAGTGTCTTATGTATGTAAGTGATGAACAACTGGTTTAACACAAAAGATTAGAACATGTCAATTTGAGGTTTGTAACACCCCGATTTTTAAAAGGAGAGTGTATTATTTTTTTTTTCAAAACAAAGAAATAAATAAGGAAAATACCTTTGGATAAATATTTAAGTCATAACACAACGACAATTAAGTCAATATAATTTACAAGCAGCAGAATAGTTTTTGAAATATGAATCCAAAGTATTTACACTTCAAAAAGTGGTACATGGAACCCATCGAAAATAAAATGTCATGCTGACAATATTAGTATAGGTATAGTCTTCCAATTTAAAATAAACACAATCCAAAAGGAAGACATTTAGTCCCTATACATCAACCTAATCTGATCATTCTACAAAAAACTATACATCCTGAGTGATCTTCACGCGCCCCGCAAGATCCTCCTAACATAGCTCAACTGAGGGCAAAGCCCAGATTTCCACAATAGTTGTAAAGGGTCACCAACCGAAACTAACAATTAACACATAACATTTAAGTTTTTAAATGCACAAAATAACCTTTCAACTTAGCATGCACCTTAAAAGGGTATCCATATGCTAAACATTCATATAATACTTGTCAAGTAGAAATGAAATCAAAAATAAGGTTTTAATCAACCAAGTAATAAATCAACTGACCAGTTAATTGATGAATCAATTGGGCAATCGATTGTCTGACTCAGAATAAAAGTTTTTACTAAGTAAATCGATTGGGAAATCGATTTCTTAAAGGTTTTTAGTGAAACCTGTATTCTGGGTTTAAATCTATCGATTGGAAAATCGATTTCTTAAATGTTTTTATCAGACCTGTGTCCTGTGATTAAAGAAATCGATTGAACAATCGATTGAAATGAATAGTTGAGCTACTGTAACAAGCCAAATCGATTAGTTCAATATATATTCAAGATTCAAGAAAACAAGAAACATTATAATCGATTAGGCAGTCGATTATTTTGGCATTACATTTTAACAAAATCGATTGGGAAATCGATTGTTTCTGAAGTTTTTTTTTAAAACTACATAAACTGAATCAAATCACAATTACACACAATTTTAAAACATAACACTTAGCAATTACAACACAATCACCGCGACATCTTGAGTTTCGAAATAGTTTTGCAATCAATCACACTTACACACAATTCCAAAACATCCACACTTGGCAATTACAACACAATTACCACGACATCTCAAGTTCAAACACTCAATCAAAATCTTGAATCAAACACGACTCGTGTGCCTAGCACCCTAATGCAATGCTTATATGCCAAAATGCATGGACTCGGAATTCCAAACCAAAACCCTCCTCGAAGGGCTGTAAATCATAATTGTACCACCTATCACAGGCCAAAGTACTAAATTATCGAGGTGCCACCTATCACAGGTCAACACGATTTACTAAAAAGCTTAAATCGTAAACGTACCGCCTATCACAGACCAGTACTGTTTACCGAGGTGCCACCTATCATGGGTCAGCACGATTTACTAAAAGAAAAAACGTAAATCGTAAAAGTACCGCCTTTCACAGGCCAAAGTACTATTTACCAAGGTGCCACCTATCACGGGTCAGCACGATTTACCGAAAACGTAAATCGTAAATGTACCGCCTATCACAGGCCAAAGTACTATTTACTGAGGTGCCACCTATCACGGGTCAGCACGATTTACCAAAAATGAAATGCATGAGCATACTCTGACTCTATCCACGACAATCGTTAAGTAAATGCAAATATTAAAAGATTCCCCATTTTTAATACTCATTTAACTCTAACAATTTTCACGACAATCATTAAGTAAACAGAGATATTAAAAGATTCCCCATTTCTAATACTCGTTTAACTCTAATGATTTTCAAATTCCCCACAAAGCATACTCAAACATATTCTCAAATTCAATCCACAATTCACACCAAATCACATCAGTTCATTTTTCCACAAAATTCACACAAACACATCTCAAATTTCATAAGTATTAATTATGAACACGTCAAATACGACAAACACAAATCATCACAACCCACCACTCAAACACATCAAATTTCATTTCCTCAAAATCATACATAAATGAGTTAAATTCATTTTCCACAAAACACTCATCAATATCACTAAAACCAAACTCTAAGATTTTACCCATAAAAGCATTAGATGCACTTTCCCTCAAATCAACACTTCAACCCTAACAAAATTATTTTCCACACAACCACAGATAAGTCCCTAAATGCAAACTAAAAGTTTAGAAGGAGCCCTTACCTTAACGTTAGCTTTAACGTGCGATTACGGTACCGCGAGTAAATCCGGTAAAATCTTCGCTCGCGACGTCGCTTCCAAAGTTAGTTCACTAGCACCGTAGCATGGTGGTGAGAAACTTTCCCTTCTATCTCTTCGCGAAACGAAGCTTAGATCTAGATGAAACGTGAAGGTTTGCGTTTGACGGTTTGAAAACCCCTAACACTGTTTTTCTTCGTTTTCGAATTAAAGAGAAAGAATGAAGTTGAGAAATTATTTGCTTTCTCACCCACCAAGCCTTGGGTTTCTTTTTTTGAAGCAAATGAAAGTAAAGAAAGTAAAAGAGGAAAAATGGAGAAAGGAGAAAGATGAGCTCGCAAGTAACAGGGAGAGGAAAATGTTTTTACGTTTTCTTTCAGTTTTCCTTCCTTTCTATTTCCTTTCTTTTTCTTTTTCCTTTTTGTTTCCCTCCAACCATATATATATATATATATATACATATATACATATATATATATATACACATTATACTTAACAAATATCTAAAAATATCTAGATATTTATTAAAATTACCATTTCACCCATCACATCCCAAACCACTTTTTGTTAAAAATAACTACTCTCGTCGCAACTCAATTGACATATACAATTTTCTGCAAATAAAGATATTTTTAACAAAATCGTTCGGTATTAAATTCTTCGTAAAAGATTCACTGCAGTTAATTTAATTTACTTATCGACGAGTTATTTTAATCGGGCATTAAAATATCTTTTTGATCATTTAAACTCCCAAAATATTAATAACTTTGGCTAAAAAGCCTCTGAGTTCAATACCAAAATACACTAAAATACATAAAATATAATTTAAAATTATGGGTCTTACAAGGTTAATCTCAAAATTGAAAAGACTTCATTTAGTTAGAGGCTTGTCAAATCTTAAGTAGAAATGAGATATTCTTTATGAGGCATATTAGAAAGGGAAACAAACAAAATCTTATTTTTCTTCTAAAAACATTTTTTCAACTTCTAGACCACTTAAACTTTTACATCTTCATTTATTGGGCCCTATAAAGATTTCTTTTGTTAGTGGTAAAAATTACGGACCCGTGATTGTTGATGATTATTCCAGATGGTCATGGGTAAAGTTTCTAAAACACAAGGATAAGTCACATAAGGTTTTCACTACCTCCTGGAAACAACTGCAAAATGAAAAAGGTTTTTGTATAGCAACCATTCATAGTGATCATGGGGGTGAATTTTAAAGTAAACTTTTTAAAAGAATGAGATTTCACATAATTTTTCCTCTACTAAAACTCCTCAGCAGAACGATGTTGTAGAAAGAATAAATAGATTTCTTCAAGAAATAACAGATACCATGATTCACCAAAATAATGTTGCCAATTACTTTTAGGCAGAAGTAGTGAACACCAAAGAGAATCTTGACAATTTGATTCATGATCTCAAAAGTGCATCTTATTGGGATACTCCGAAGGGTCTAAAGCCTACATGATATACAACAAAGAAACATTGATTGTTGAGGAATCAATTTATGTCAAGTTTCATGAAAAAAACTTGACCATAAAAAGTCAAAGCTTGATGTCTACTTTGCAAATCTATATATATTTCAAAGGAACCAGATATATCAAAGGAATCAACAAAGTTTGTCTAAAGTACATTAGAAGATATTCCTAACAACTCATCCAGACTCTCTGATAATAGGAAATGCAAATGATCCTCTAAAAACTAGATCCGCTCTTAAAAAAATGTATGTGTTTGGACTACTATATGAAATTGAACCTACAACTATAAACGAAGCTTTATCAGATGATGGATGGAAATTGGCTATGCAAGAAAAGTTGAATCAATTTAAAAGGAATGATGTACGGGATCTCATACCCAAGCTTAAAGTAAAGAAGTCAATAGGAACAAACGTATTTTCAAAACCAAACTGAATGAAAAAGGAGAAATGGTTAGAAACAAAGCTAAACATGTAAACCAAGGATACAGTCTACAGGAAGGTATTGATTACATTGAAACTTCTGCCCTTGTGGCAAGGTTACTAGGTTAATGTGATGCTGACTATGCTGGAGATAAGCTAGAAAGAAATAGCACCAGCAAAAATTGTATATTCCTTGGTGAGAATCTAATCTCTTAGTCAAGCAAAAGGCAAATGACTATTGCTCTATCTATAGCAAAAGTAGAGTATATCGTAGCAGCTAGTTGCACACTCAGCTAGTTGCACACTCAACTATTCTGGATGAAACATCAACTAGAATATTTCAAAATTAATGAGAGTAACATTCATATCTTCTATGATAAAAATAAAAAAGAAATCAAGTATATATTTAACCAAAAATCCTATTTTATATTTAGGAACAAAAGATATAGAGATTCAACATCATTTTATGAATGGTTATATCCAGAAGGGTATTTTATACATTAAATTTGTTGAAATTAATCATTAGTGGACCGATATTTTCACAAAACCCCTTCTTGAGGACATATTTAGTTTTATAAAGAAACATCTAAATATTTTGTTCATAAAAGAGTGATGTGGAATCTACAGTATGTTTGCCTCTAATAAAATAAAGTGAATTGTTAAATGTATGTATGCTCTACCTCTGATGACATTGAATTTCTTTGTGCCTCAGGTCAATCTAAATTCATTTAATCTTGAATATGAATAGTTTCTTTCCTCATGAGTTGTAATACTCTGACAGATATTGTTCACGCATGCGTACTAGTAATGGGGTAAGAAACTCAGTCGTTTTTTGTTATCAAAATCATTTTTTTTACTCACAATCACTCATAACTCCCACATTTTCTTTTCTTTTCAAACCGTTAAACTTCCCTAGTTCTATTTTAATATCTCTTGCTTCATTGGATTTGAGTTCTTCCTGAATACCCTTAACCATAAATGTCTCATATGTTCCTACACTGCACTATAATTTGGATCAATTAGAGATTCTTTACGAACTAAAGGTTGACTTCTCGAACCGAGCTGTGAACAATTTTGATTACATTGAGGACCTTATTGGAGTAGGTTCGTTTGAATATTTTAACCTACACCAAAATCTCACTTTGGACGTTCTGATTAAAGAATTTTGGAGGTTAGCTGATGCAAAGTCAAATGGAAAGTACCAAGCACCATGTTAGGGCTCCTTGTCAAGATCACTCAACAATCATTTGTTGCCATCAATAGATGCCCAGATAAAGGCATCCAAATAGACAATGGGTATGAGTTAAAGGTTGGCTCATTCAAAATCAACAAAGAGTTTTTCGTAGACCCCAAGGTGATCTCTAAATCTATATACCTTAAACCTAAGTACAAAGTTTTGATCATAATTTTGATTGGATGTTTGGTGTCCAAAGAAGGGTCGGTGGACCACATTAGAAAATATCACAAGGGTCTAATGTGGAACATCTCTCAAATGATCAGGACGAAACTTCCCCACATCATCTTGGAACACATGAGGTTTTTTGTCATCAACTCTAAGAAGTCAATCCCCTAACCTACAATAATAACTTATGTACTCATGTGTACTCCTCTTATCTAATCTATAGAGGATGTTGGAGAATCAATTCAAAAGGAACATTTGGTCTTTTCATCTGCTCCAATGTTCATCATCTCAAACATCATCAAGATGAGATTGGTATCTCCCAAGAACTGCATTCAACCTAGTGGTGACGCCAGGAGGTCAACGGGTCAAGCCTGTGGTTTTCAGGCCATTTCCTCTGAGGTTGACGATTCATATGCTCCTAAATTTGCAAAAGATAACAAGGAAGTTTTTTTTGGAGTATTTATCGACGTGTCAATCTGCCAAGCAATGACTCTGGTTTATCTACCTTTGTCTAAGGCTGCACAAGTGTTGGAGAAGAAAAGGAAAAGAGTTGTCTAGACTTCGAGGAAGAAGAAACCAATATCAATGAAGACACAACATACCCCTTTAGAGGTAGAGATGGAAGGTACAACCAAATTATGAGCAAACTATTCCTACTCTCCACCATGAATCTTTCATACCCTCTCCCCTACATACTAACATTGTTACCCCCTCCTCCAACCCTGCACTTGTCACCCTTTCTACCTCTAACTTTGATACCTCAAATGAGATGTTTGAAGCTACCCTAGTCGATCATTTTGCGTTCGTCCGATACAAAACCCATCATTTTCCACACAAGCTCAACACAACAACTCAAACACCTACCACCCTCCATTTTTCCTCCACCACCTGCCTCTTCCACCATAGTACTTGACCCCACATCACCAAGCCTTGTGCATCACTCTCCCCAAGCCTTCACACATTTCCCCTTTGAATCTACCACCTCCACCATCCCTCTTGATCTCATTCTCTTTAAAAACTACATTCCTTCTAGCCTCCTAAACATCACATTCTTCACCTCCCTTACTACCAAAATTACCTCAACTCAGAATAGGAATGTTCAAAGTTAGGACCTTAATGATCTTTCCCATCAGTGGAACAAGGTCCTATCTTTTGTCACCAACTCGATCAGGGACAATAAGGATCATGGACGATAACTGGCTTCGTAGAACTCTATGACATTCAGACAAACGGTTTGCTTCGGCAACACCACTACAATTTCCTTTGCTCATCCCACATATCGAAATACCTTTTCTTAATGTTTTTCTTGTTGTTGGTTTAGGTTTTGCGTACTTATCGTTTGGAAGTTCTTTTGCATCTCCCTTTGAACCCATGTTTGATCCGTCTTAGTTTGTCAAAAGGAAATATTTTGATTGATTGGAAGCTAAGGCTGAGAAGTTTATGGAAAACAATCTAACAAAAAATTAGGAGAATATTCAGAATACCCTTAGTTTAATTTTGACTAGGCTCACCAATCTTAATCCCTAATTGCATGTATTTTTTTTCCTTTTTGTTTTCTCTATATTTTATCCTTTCTTTTTCTCCTTTTGTCTAATGAAAAAAAGCGGAGAATGTGATTGTGAGATTTATTTGCAATGGATTTATTTTTCTTCTAAACTTCAGTTACTAATGCTCATTAACTAATATGTCATAATATCTTTCATCGTATGAATTAAACATGCATATTCTAAAGGGGAGCTATGACGTAATAATTTTATATTTTCTACTTTATTAAATTTAAAAATTGATCCAAAAAATAGATATTTCTCATCATCAAAAAGGGGGAAATTGTTAGAACCAAGTAGGTTTGAAGAATTATGACTCTTACTTATTTTGATGATAACAAAATCAACTTGTGGCAAAAATTTAATGCACTAATACTCTTGATTATAGTCATCACTCTGATGAAAGTCAATACTCTAAAGAAGACAAAGTTTTTGTGCCTCCTCTGATGAACATCTTGGATCTATTACTTATCTGAAGGTTTATGTGACATGCTTTAATCATTGTATCCCCTGTTTCCACTATCTTTATACCAAGATATGTTGAATCATTTACAAGTATTCACCTTGGCAATTTTCTATGGCAAATTAATTTCAAAAGATTTGATACGAAACTTCATGATATAATTTGATATCTTGCAATCAGAACAGCAGTCACAAACCCTAAACAATCTCTATAAAAGGACGTGCACTCCTCAATTGAAAAACATAACAAGAAACACATAGCTATATGCATATACAACTTCCTATGTATTCTTGCTCTTAATTATTTGTTTTACCTAAGTGCTGAGATAAATTTATGAGAGTACAATTTTGTAAACACTCTCTTGTGAGAGCTTTTTTTCAATAGTGGTTGCCTTCCGTAACAGCTTGACTGTACTAAGCTAGAAGGTTGAGAAGACTTGAACATAGACAATTTGACTAGAAGGTAATCAATGAAAGTGTATTCTAGTGGATTAAATCATTCAGGTTGAGAGGATTGGACATAGCTTCCACGTTGGTGGTGAACCAGAATAAATTAACTGTGTTATTATGTTTTGTTTTTGTTTATCCGCTCTAGTTTTCTTTAATTTAGTTTAGTCGCGTTAAGAATATTTTAAAAGGAAACTCAATTCAATCCCCCTTTTCTTATGTTCCTTGTACTACAACACAGACTTTTCTCCCATCATCTGTTGTGAGCATCCATTGTCCTAGTACCATGACTGGTGTTTTAACTTTGTTTCTAAAGATGTCTACAAGATAGATTATTTTTTTCTTAGGTATCCACATTTGGTTAGGTCCTAATTTGTTATTTCTGAAAGGTGTCTTGTTTTTCCATGTTTTTTTGCATAAGTCAAGTTCTTTTATTGTGACCTTTTTTTAACTAATATACGCAAGCAGTATCCAGTAAGTTAACCTTATATGTTTTCTTTGGTTCTTCAAAACCACTATCTTGTTTATTGTTTTTGCTAACACCATAGATCATAAAGGCGTATTTGCAAGAAATTCTTGAAAGACTATTTCATACTTGATAAAGTTACAAACTCACTCGTTAGAAATTTTTGGAACATTTTCTTTCCGAGTTAGATCTTCTCTTTTAGGTTTTCAAAATATTTTTTTAAGGGAACTCTATTTATTAGTTAAGATATCATGAACTTTTCATAGAGATCTCAGTTTTGAAGAAATTTTTTTTATTCTTGTGGAGAAACTCATTTAACATATCTATAAGTTTATAACAAGATAGGTTAGGAAATAATTCAATTTCTTTTTCAACAAACTCATCATCAGAATTAAAGTTACAGTGTGTATCTTCCATCAGAGCCATGTTTGCACGCTCTTCATATTCATCACATGATAAATCAAAGTCATTCGAACTAGCCATAAGACCTTTCTTCTTTGCCTTGAAGTATTTTCTTTGGGAATTTCCCTTCTCAAGTTTAGGACATTCGTATTTGAAATGTCTTGGATCTTTGCATTCATATCAGAAATTTCTTTTCTTGTCTAATTTTTCTCCAAAATCTCATTTGGTAAAGGATCTCTTCCTTTTGTTCCACATGCGTTTGATTTTGCTTGAGATGAAGGTCAATTTTTCATCACATGAGTCTTCACTCTGATTTCTGATTCGATTTCCTCTAAGTCTTTAGTAGCTTACAAAGCCTTCGAGTTAAAATTCTTTCCTTGGGACTTATAGCCAAGGATTTTGACTTCTTCCTGGGCTCACCATTAACCAGTTCAATCTCATGGTGTAACGCCCCAAACTTTTTTATCTAATTATTACTTAAAAATATATATTTTTTTTTTAGAAACAACGATTTTTTTTAGGAGTAGTTCATCATGTAATAGATTGAAAATGCGTAAAAATAACTTAATATATATTTTTTTTATAAAAGAACGTAATGTAATTTACTAAAATATTATTTATTTATTCGTTTGCAAAATTAATATTACAATTGTTATATCGATATTCATTTATGTTCCAAATTAAAATAAATTCCCTTTAAGTGAAATTTAAAAGAATAATGTTTACTGAAATTAAGGACATTCCATTGGAATAAAATATCACTTTCACATTTCTATTAAAAGTTAATTATGACGAGTAAATAATTTTACAATGTACAACAAAATTATTAGTAATATAAAATATTATTTTTAAATAAAAGTCCCATTTTCTCACGCTCGTGCACCAATCAAACATCATTCATGCAACTCTTTGAGATCAATAATAGCTAAATATTGGTGTAAGGGGTCAGTTCATCCCACAACAAAAATTAAACCAAATAATAAAATAACAACCATAAAATATGAATATAAAATCCTTTTGTAATAAAAGATTTAAAGAAATTGATTATTTAATAGTTCTCAAAGATATATCAACAGTCATAAAATGTATATAAATAAGTAACAACCGTAGAGCAAATAATTAAATCAAAATAAAAATAACAATAAAATGTATATAAGTTATGCATGCTCCTAAATATTTATGATCCGGATATAACCAGCCACACAGGCGTCCACACAGAAGTCATCCATACCAATAGGGAAAAATTAAACCAGCCACACAGGCGTCCACAAATATGCATATGATATGTTATGAAATAATAAAGATGCTCAAAAAGTACATGACACCACTCACTTAAACAATCACAAATCATCAGTCACTTAGGCAACCACAAAGATAACAATATTTAAAACACAAATCACCCGCCACTTAGGCATCCACAAAGATAACAATTTTTAAAACACAAATTACCAGCCACCTAGGCAACCACAAAGATGATAATATTTAAAACACAAGTCACCAGCCACTTAGGCAACCACAAAGATAACAATATTTAAAACACACATCACCAGCCACTTAGGCAACCACAAAGACAAAATATTTTAGAATAAACTTTTTAATCACACAGGACATCAAATTTATATTCTCATGGATGTTCATAGTTATAGTTCAATAACTTCAACACATCAAATATGCATGTGAACAAGTATCTGAAAATCACCACTTTTATTTTAATAATCCATAAGATTCGATTTGACTACGTATTATTGATAACAATTAAAACTCATATCACCAAGACTACAATAGAACCATAAATTTCATTCCATCCACTGTAAAGTTTTCCTCATTCTAAAAATGGACTATTCATTAACGCATTTAATAATCAATTTTCTCATATTATGAAAATTAAAGAAATATAAAATTCTCATCAATTTCTTCAAGACACATATATTGTTCATAAAAGTCAAGTTTTAATTTTAAAATACTCAAAAGTCCACACTTAAAATCAAATACACATCATAATAAACATATTACTAATTACATCATTATAAAAATTATAACTTTATAATTAAATACTCTAAAACATGTAAAGCACTAAATATTTTCACTACAAACATATTTATCAAGGTATAATAATAAAAATAATACTCTATAATTAATTTAATCAAGATAGAGGTATATAAAAATAAAAATAAAATAATCAAAGAATTATAATTAATTTCTTTACGACGAAAATAAAAATCAACCTTTTTCTTTTAAGACATCCAGACATCATATCAATATCTTAGAATCGCTAATTTAATATCTAGTCTAACTCTGCATAGGGAAAAGCCCTTACCTTGGACGCTTTCCTTCCACGTAACACTACATATCCCCCGAAAAACTCATAAAGATGAAGGAACAAAAGCTTAGAGCTTCCACAAGAAAGAGAGAGAATATGTGGCTGGTTGTTTGAGTGACTTAGAAAATATTTCAGATAAACAAAATATAATGTTGCGAATGGAGAGTGAAGCTGATTAGAGAAATAGAATAATTTTTCTCATTGAGATTTATTACACACATCAATAAGATATTCAATTGGAATAATATCTTTTAATGACCAACCGTTATGAATTAATTTACGTACTTATTTGTGTTTGTTACACATTTGAGTAGATGTGAAATAGAAAACACATAGTTCTATAATTAAATGCTATTAAAAATAAAATATAGTGTGAATGATTAAATTTTGACCAAAATTGACTTGGTCATTGTTCACTCTAAAAAATACCCCAACAACTAATTAATTAATTAATATAAATATATTTCATCAAATAATTAAAATTAAATGAACAATTACTTTATTATTATCACACTAAATTAATTAAATAAAATATATAAATAAAATGAAGTATTTTCACTAACTCTATTTTCTCCTAGGTTAAATACTTATTTGGTATAAAATAAAACTAATAAATGATACAACTTTTATAAATTATAATTTAATTAAATAATTTAAATAATGTTTTCATCAACTAAAATAAATCAAGTAAGACAAAATTATCATTGTAGGTAACGTATAAAAATAAAGTCAATGCATCTAACACATCAATTTCATGATTATCGAAAATAATCAAATAAACAAAATACACAGTTGTCCATGTAGGAAATAATTATGTCATAAACCGTTCTAATATAATTGTCACAGCAAAACAATTAAGTAAAAATAAAGGTTATAACTATTCAAGTAAAATAGGGAGTAGTAAATTTTAATTTAATTTATTTACATGTAGAATAAATTAATAATTAAATAATGAATTACAAAAATTACTAAAAGATGCATATATAATATATATAAAAATATTGGGGTGTTACACATGGGATTTGAGAGAACCCGTCAGCTCTTTTAGAGGCAATTTGTTTAGATCTTTATCCTCTTGAGTTGCTGTTACTTTTGGTCTCAATTTGTTGGGAAGACTTCTAATGATCTTCTTGACATGGTTAGAGGTAGTGTAGCTCTTTTGGAGAACCTTCAATCCAACTAATAGAGTTTGGAATCTAGAAGAAAAAAAAATTTCAATGTCTTCATCTTCTTCCATCTAGAAGAGTTCATACTTCTTGACAAGTAGATTTGCTATAGCTACATGTACTTTCTTATTTCCTTCCTAGTTGAGAACTAGAGCATCAACAATACTTTTTTATGTTTCTTTTTTGCTCATTTTTCGAACTCTTTGAAGGTGATAGCATTCATCATAAAAGTTATGGCTTTACGATGCATCTAGTATTGTTTATTTTGAACATTGTTAAGATCTTCTCTATATATTTCAACACCAGTAATGCCTTTTGGAGCTTCATAGACCTCTTCGACTATGTCCAAAAGTTCATAATCACATGAGATGTAGAAACTTTTGAGCCTGTATTTCCAGTACTTGAATCTTACTCAAATAACCAGAGTAAGTCGCAATAAGACGTATCTTTACTCAAACACTATTAAGTGCTCAACTTTGAGATCGTGCTCTAATACCAATTATAGAATGAGGAACACAAGAAAGAGGGGGTTTGAATTGTGTTTTATTTAAATTTAAAAAAAAAAAACTTTTTAACAAGAATATAACAAATTAATAAAATAGTGCAGATAAACTGTGTTCAACACGGTAGCTACAATTAATCTCTTCAAACTGAAGGCTTTAATCCACTAATTCACCAAATGAATCATACTTTCACTAAACATATGCTAGTTAAATTAACTGTGTTCAAGTCTTCTCAACCTTATAGTCTAGTACAGACAAGTTGTTTAGGAATGCAGCCACTACTAGGCTAGGTTTTCTGAATACTCTCACAAGATTGTTTTTAGAGTGTTGTATTCTCATAAATTGTTTGTCAACACTTAGACAAAACAAAGGATATAGAGCATGAGTGTAGAGATGGTTGTATTGTGCTTATTACATTGCATTGTTATTGTTGTATTGATCAATGAGGGTTACACGTACTTCTATAGAGAAACTTTAGAGTTTCAGGTTGTTGTTCTGATTGCAAGAAATCATCATGTATCTTGAAGTTTTGTTTCAAATCTTCATAGTGTTGAGTTTTAATTAGAGTCAAACGATTAGATGATTGACACGATTTATCAAAAGCAAACATTCACTTGCTTATCACACTTATTAGAGGCAAAATAATCAGGTATTTGTTGTAGTCATTAGAGTCAAACTAATCAGAATATTGCTTGCAATAATAAAATCACCATAGGTGTGTTTCAGAGTGCATCGATCAAACTAAAAATGTGAAAATCAAAACGAGGAGTTGGTTTTCCTTTAACTTAGTTCAAACTTTAGAGGATGCAGTGTAAAGTCATTCAAAATAACAAGATATGAGAACCACACACTTAAACAAAACATTAGTGCTTTAAAATTTTCCCACAAAATAATTTTGTTATCATCAAAACAACTAAGAGTCATAGTTTTTCAAACCAATTTGGTTCTAACATAGTCAAATTTATGAATATTTAGAGGGCCTAACTTCATTGTGTGCTCGATGAAAAATAGAGTATCCATGTGCATTGAAATAGATGGATCGTATTTCTAAGGCCTCCACAAGTGCCCATGATAATTGTCAATGTTTAGGGGCATCTCGTGATCACTCTAAGGAGATTTCACATTTTTCACCATCTCTTCATCCCTACACAAATAGGTGGAGAAAATCTGAGTTTGGCATTTATCTACCTCGACAATCCACCACTCCACTTCTTCACAGCTAATAGGGCAAGAGAAAGAATGAAAAAAAAAAAAAAAAAAACCTCTAAGACCACTTTGAAATTGGTCAGTCGTCGCTCATCAGCTAGTGTCATTGTGACAAGCTGGGGAACAAACAACTAGGAGAGTGTAAAAATGGTATAACTAATACGGGAATGTTACATACAGAGCCACCGACTCTAACCAAGTAACACACTAGACAACGATAATCTACCAGCTTACAATAATTGCTATAACAAAGGGAGCAAGTTAGATAAAATCTAAAATTGTGAGGAAAAAGTATTGGTTAAACAAAAACAATCAAATTAAACTTAAAAAATAGTGCCACTTTATCATGAAATTTGAACAATAAAAAAAATATATCATTTAAAAAATTGGGTAGTAAATAAATTCTAGAAATAGTAATAAATGTAGTACTTCTTGGAGTTTGGAAATGCAAATGATATTCACAACTTTCATATGTGTAAGAACATAGGCGCACCTAAGAGGGAGGGCGAATAAGGTGTTTAAATTTTTTCTTGTTTTTATAGATTTGGTGATTGATTTTTCTGATTTAAGATAGTGTATGGCAAAGATAAATGGCAGAAAAATAAAGAACACAATAAAATTATTCTGATTCCCCTTATGACCAAGAGTACATCCAGTCCTCTTGCACACCACAAGAGATTTTTCCACTATTGTTAGAAAATGTACAAATCTCACCCTAAGATCTATGCTACAAACTTCTAACACACTTTCTAAGATAGCACACCACAAACTTCTAGCACACCACTATCTTAAAAGAAAGTATACTACTTTCAATAAATTCAAATGAGCTTTTTAACAAATGTACTTGACTAAAAAACTGAGTATAATAATTGTACAATGATATCAATCCAATAATATTTCACGTATACTAGAGAACCTTTCTCAATGATGTGAAAATGGAATGCAAGTACTTGAAATATGAAAAACAACTTTGAGAATATTTTAGAAAATTGTTCAAGGTTTGATAGTAGGATTGATTATGGTTAAACTAAAGTTATGGGGTATTTATACTCCATAAACATCACTTCAGATCAGTGGTCATCATTCCTAGATGTTTGATGAAGAAATGCAATGATTTGGAACCATTTCAGAATTAAAAATTTGTATTGTATCCAGTTGTATTCGATTACAGCTTGTGTGTAGTCGAATATAACTCTTTTTAACGTTTAGTTTTATTTGAATTTTGAAGCTTGTATTCGAATACACATTCTTGTATTCGAATACAAATGTTTGAATTTGGCCACTAACTTATTTTTGTATTCGGCTACACCAAAGTTGTAGTCGAATACAAATGTGCAGGTTTTGCTACTGACTTAGCAGTTGTATTCGAATACACTGTCCCGTATTCGAATATAGATGTTCAGTTTTATCTACTAACTTAGCACCTGTATTCGGCTACAACATGTTGTATTCGAATACAACATTGTATTTTACCAAAAAATATTATTTTCAAACATTATTTATATATTTTGACACTTTAAAAATTCTTTTGATGCATATGCTAAAATGAAAGGTTCTCATGTGTATTTGAAATATAAGCATATTAATTGTATCATATACCTTTACATTATATATCTTCTAATTTGTGTGAACATGGTTGACTTTGATTGTTTGACTTTTTTTTTATCTTTGTAACTTTGAACACCTTTGAACACATTCTTTAATATTTGTCTTCATCAAAAACATGTGTTTTATGTATGTCACCATCCTCTTCAAGGTTGGTTTGTGTTCATGCAAGGAAAGTTCTTTTTATTTTAAATTAATAAAATGAACCGGATACAAAATAGACCGGGTTGATATTGTGGGCATCACAAAATGTATATATTCTATGAGTACACTTTCTAACAAATATTTTATGAGACTTTTTTATTGGTTAAAATTTATATAGATTCCACCAAATCACGTGGATAAATAAATTTGATGAAATTCATATAAATTTTAATCAATCAAAAAGGATAAATAAATTTGATGAGATTTATGTAAATTTTAATCAATAAAAAAGAATGTATTAAAAAATGTGTGTTAAAGAACATATCAAACTTGCCTATAGTCACAAATCATTCATTAAATATCTATAAGATTCTCCATGATAGCAACATCAATAATTTTTCGAAGACAGTTAACTAAATAATAGCCTGAAATTAATTACAATTCTGTAAATGAAAAGATTAACCGAATAACATGTAATCTTATAAACAATTGCATAAAAAGTCATCATGTCGATGAGAAAGAAGTATAACTACAACATGAACAAGATAAAGTAAATTTCAAGAAGGACCTTAATATATTATTATTATTTCATTTTTCCGAATTAAGAAATTATACAATCCAGCAATCTAACACTGGCAAAATTAATTATAGACTACCTTAATAACCTCCATAATTATTTTACATTATAATATTTTACAGAGAGATAAGCACACTTAATTACTAAAAACAATAGTTATTAATTAATCTAAGACGCTTCACTTGAATTTGTTTCAATTTCATTAAGCAGCTTCAAAATTTCTTCTCTCTTAGCCACCAAAGCTTGCATCTTCACATCTAATTTTTCAAGCTTTTGCTTAAGTATTACAGGATCCTTCTTATCTTCAGGGTTCTTTTTCTTCTTCTCTTTACCACCCTCTTCATTCCCTTCTTTCTCTTTACCATCCTTGTCTTTCTTCTTCTTTTTCTCCTTACCTTCTTTTCCACTTTCATCCTCATTTTTCTCTTTCTTTTCCTTCTTCTCAACTTCATCTCCATGATTGTCTTTTTCTTCAGTTTCTCCCATACTTCAACTCAGTTTTGCAGTAGATTCTGATTTTATTTCCTCTGAAAATAAATCAAATAAAAAGCTAAAGCTTATCATTTATAATAATTGATCTAAATCCGTTGAGTTTTGTTAAATTGTAGATTGTCTTGTGAAAAATTGTGGGTAAGTTATTCAAAATCCATTAAAATAAAGTCACGTGAATTTTAAAAAAAAAAATTAAGTCACAAATATAATCTAAGTCTCACTGGTATTTTTCTTGTAAACCAAATATAGACATAGATGTAACTGCAAAAATTAATCAATCATAATAACTAAAATTTCTTTGTGGAACTGACATCCTGAAACATATACCGTCATAGGTTGAACTATGGCGAAATAGTAAAAGAACATATACATCTACCACTTGTGACACAATGTTGGTCATTGATAATAATTAATCAATGAACCGGGTGTGGTATAATCTAAGAATTTAATTTCATGAACAAGAAAATGCAGAAACAATAGGACAAAGAATATATCACCTGGAGGGTCCTTTGGAACAAAGAATTGCAATTTCAAAATTGGTTCATCATCAAGTCACAAAGGGGACTCAATTTATATGGAATTGGCAGACCTAAAAAACAAATATCCTTACAAATTATTATGAGGACCGAAGCAGTTTAAGCGAAAAACATTAGTAGCCAAACATTTGAAATTATATCATTTCCAATAATAGTCAAAAGCCCCAAATTATTTACTGTTTTTGAGTTTACTAATTGATGATTGGTTTGGTAATAATATGACATTCATGAAAAAAATTTGCGATAGATAGCTAGGTTAAGAACGTGCAATAACTCTCTAATTGTGTGAAGTGAGATTTTAGTTCGAACTCACGCACTAGCATATTAAATGTTACTCCAAACATTTATATGAATTTGTAATTACCAAAACTACTACAAGTACTTTCGTACTCATGATAGAGCATGCAATTACATTTAAGTAGATAATTTAAATATTTTAAGTTGAATGTAGAATTTATACGGATTTAAAGGAGATAATTTATATGGATTTAAAGGAGATATTATATTGACAATCATTAACAATTTGCGAATTTGATAAATTTTAATAAGTGTCTTTGATTCAAAAACTATTAAATATGATGTGACAAATTGAATGATTATCTTTAATTGACAGTGTAAAATAATTATACACACTACAACAGTTTTGTCCAGCATTTTTTTAGTTAAACTAAAACTTAAAAATATTGGACTTTTATTTTAATTGTTATTTAGTTGGATTTTTTTAGCCTTTTAGACCTTTTATTTTATCATCCACTATATATGTAGATTCAGTACGACATTTTAAATTACCTAATGAATGAAGAAAAATGTTTTTAATTTCTAGTTATTTTTACCTTGTTCCCCTTTTTCTTAGTTTAGAAACATAATTTATGTAGTCTTTGATAGGAAAAGATCTAATCAACTCGTGATATTTCTTTCCAAACAGAATACAATTATGACAAACTTAATGTATTTGAAATACTCTAGTTTTTTAGTCTTTAAAGTAAAACAATGAAAAACAAAACAATGTCGCACTCATACGATAAAATAAAAAATTAAATACAAAAGCAAAATAAAATATATATATATATGACCATTACTTATTTAGATAAAAAATAATAATAATAATTTAGAGAGGTGTCTAAACCAAAACGTTGACCCTAAACCACCTCTCTATGATCTATGTAGAAGAAGAGAGTTGTTTAGATTCTTCTTTGTTAAGAGGGGCTATCATTTCTACAAAATGGAGAATGTATCATTGGTATATATATAGTTGATTATCCATTATAGATGAGTACATACAAAATAAATATGACAAGAGCAGTTGAATGTTCTTTTTCTAAATAATTACAGTAAGTGAAAGTTTTAATGCAAGCTATTATGTTTTAACTGTTGAACCAACAAAAATGTGACAGTTGAGTTGATTGTGATTAAATCGTAATCCATAAGTTATGCCGGATCGATTTTTTTTTTTTTTTAATTTTTGAAACATCACATAGAATTAACATATTAGAGAGAGAAAAAAAAACTACAAAAAGTGTTATTTTTTTAATTTAAAAAATTATTTAAAAATCACAATTTATGTCGCCGAAGATATTACTGGGTTGAGTCGCAGATTAGGTAGCTCTTTTTAAGACGTTTTGCGGCACTGTCCAAATTGTGTAAGGCAGACAAAGTCCCCAGAATTAAACAACTCAGATTCAATGTATTGGATTTCCACTACACGTAGAAAACCGTTCTAGAATTACACCCTCAATATAGCAGTTAAAGATACTCTCAAATGACGATTAAAGACACTCTCAATATGGTACTATGATCATTCATAACTACGGCATAATAACCGCTCAAAAAAACGAAGGGACTACAACATAACGCCATAACAATCGATCTAAAAATTGAAGGGGCTACGACATAACAGAAGCCGAAGGGACAACGGTACAAAACCGTTTTAAAATATCGAAGGGACAGAAAGAAAGGGGAGAAGTGACTCGAAAATTAGGCGAGCAGAATATAAATGGGAGAAAAGATAAAGTTGAGTAATACATTTAATTTTGATGTACATTTCACAATAGTTTAAAACTCATTATATAGTGATGGAAACAAAGTCAAATATGCTTTCTAACCAATGTGGGATTTTAATGTTTAGATAATTGAGAACTACTCAAAATATGAGAGTTTTCCAACGTGGGAAAAAAATTCTTTCCAATGTGGGACATCAATTTTTAAAAACATATTTTTTTTCACTTGAATTTACAAAAAATATTTATTTCCAATGTGGAACTTCAACAAATTTTTAAATTCACACAATAACATACTCTATGTTCCAACGATCCCCCACTTGAATTTAAAAAAATGTTTCTAAAATAGCGTCAAATGTTTGTATAAGATCGTGTATAAACAATTGTGTCTCTTGACTTGAACCTTTACATAGTAACTAAGACTCAGATTCAACAAGAGTGATTCGTATTCTTGAACTCTATCTCTGACATCAAAACCACACACAACCTTTTCATAGGGTGTATTCTCAAAAGCCCGTGCATTAATGGCCCTCCACGTGTATCTAAATATAGTGAACACTCTAGAATTATGTCTCGAAATTTCATAGGAAGTGGCCCCACTTCCACATTCACATAGCTGAGTCTATCAAGAGTACTCATGTAGCTAGGTACTCCCTCCACATAGAGTATAGATCTCATTAAGAGTTTCTATTACCTCATCCTATCATCGTTTCAGGAATCATGTTTTGCTTATTTATAATAGCATGTTCATCACATATCACTTTATTACTTGTTATCACCCATTGAACCTAATTCTTAAGATCTCTAGTCTTTTAGGTCGGGTTACCATCAGGAGTGACTCTATAGGCATTAGTCTCATCCTTTTGGATATACTTATGTTTTTCTCTCTAACTAACCCTTTCGTCAAAGGATCTGCTAAATTTTCATCAGTGCATACATGATCCATTATAATAACTCCTTTAGAAAGTAACTCTCTAACAGTGTTGTGCTTACGATGAATTTGTCGTCTCTTATCGTTGTGATAGCGATTCTCAATCTTTACAGTAGTCGCGGTACTATCGCAGTAGATCAACACATATATCATAGGTTTTTCCCATTCAGGGATCTCAACTAGCAAGCATCTCAACCAGCTCGCCTCTTCACTAGTAGTAGCTAGTGTTATCATTTCAGACTCCATAATGGACTGAGCCGATATCCTATGTTCTTCGATTTCCAAAATATAGTGGTTGCTTTGGAATCATTTGATAAGATATTCCAATCAACATCATTGTATCTTTCAAGGACTGTAGGAAATCTTTGATAATGTAATTTGATACTCATGGTCCTTTTTAGGTATCTTATGACTCTTTCGATAACGTGTCAATACTCCATACTAGGCCTACTGGTAAACCTGCACAACAGTCCCACGACGTAGACAATTTTGGGTCTAGTACAATCAGTGGCGTACACAAGGTTGCCAATGATGCTCCCATATTCAATTTTTCTAACACATTCACCAATGTTCTTAAAAGGTTTCACACTTGAATCATATGGTGTGCAAGCAAGTTTACAGTCAAAGTATTTATACTTCTTTAGCATTGTTTCAACATAGATAGACTGATCCAAAGAAATTTCATTTTCTGACCTAGTAATCTTGATTTCAAGGATTACATTCGCTTTTCCGAGGTCTTTCATATCAAAGTTGTTATACAAAATAGATTTCACAATATTTACAACATGAATATTTGAATCAAATATGAGTAAGTCGTCTACAGAGACATATGATAGTGCAAATGCCATTTTCAAATTTGTAGTGAATATTTGTCACTTTCATTCACCTTAAACCCATTCGATATAATAAAGTTATCAAACTTTTCATGTCATTTATTAGGAGCTTGTTTAAGACCATATAAAGATTTATCTTACTTACAGACCTTGTCTTCTGGTCCATGAATCCCAAAACCTTCAGGTTGTTCCATTTAGATTTCTTCTTATGAATCACCTTTTTCTTAAAAAGTTGTTTTAACATCCACTTGGTGTATCACCTGGTTATGAATAGTCGCAAGTGATATAAACACCCTAATGGATGTTATTCTAGTGACGGGTGAAAAAGGGTAGAAGAAATCTATATTTTCTCTTTGTTTAAAACATTTGACTACAATACGTGTCTTGTATTTATCAACAATTCCATCGGGTTTTAGCTTCTTTTTCAATTTCCATTTACAACCTATTGGTTTGCAACCAGGAGACAAGTTTACTAAATGACAAGTCTTGTTAGACTTATTGAATTCATTTAATCGTTTATTGCTTCTTGCAATAAGTCTGCATCCAAAGATGACAAAGCTTTTTAAAGATTAACAGGATCCTCTTCTAAAGTATAGGCCGCATATTCGGGTCCATAATTTTTATAAATTCATACTTTCTTACTTCTTCGAATTTCTATTTTGCCTTATTGTTGCTTCTAGTTACAAGAACATGACTTGATTCGCTGCCCTCACTATTTCTCCATTTGAAAGGGAATTGATTTCCATAGAAGTCAACATCATTTGACTTTATGATCACTTTTGCATTTAGGTCATAGAACCTATACGCTTTGTTATTTATTGCATACTCAATGAACACACATTCATAGGCTCTACTAGCGAGTTTAATTCGCTTGGGATCGAGGATTCTGACTTAAGCCAGACAACCCCAAGTTTGAAAATAAGACAAGTTACGTGGTCTTTTCTTCGCTATCTCATAAGGAGATGTTTTGTTTTTAGATTTATGAACTCTATTCAAAACATAGCAAATAAACAATATATTTTCCGCACACCAATGAGATGCAACACTAAGCATACTAGCAATTATGGTGCAGTTGTTCCATGTATAATTCCAGACAATTTATAAAACTTATTTAAACAAACTAGAATCATACTTGGAACCTTTTAATCTCTCTACTAAATTGATTTTCAATTTCAGTTACAAGATTCTTAACATGTCAAGTGTTTCACTTTTATTTTACATTTCTAGTTAATGTCTCATCAAGTTTACATATATCAAAGTCTAATAAATTTAAAGACTTAGATTCTCTAACTATAAATTTATGTGGACTCTTTGTTATTTTAGTTTGACTACAAAAATTACATTTTTCAAAATCATTAAACAATAACTTTGAATTTAGACCATAGTTACTTAATTTTGAAATCAAATGTGTTCACATCACATAGTATAGCGTGTCAAAAATTAAAATCACACAATATGTAAGCAAAAAGAGATATTTTATTGATTTTAACATTCAAACAAAATGAGGCATTAAATTTCAATGTTTAATTTAAATATGACATGAGTGGCATACCTTAATAGATGCTTTCATGAATTATCTTCTGAATTTTAAGGGAGTGCACCTCCACGGATCTGTCATTGGTCATTTGATATTTTGGGTAGCAGCTCACAACATACTTAAAATTGTTATTTTTTTTTAGTTTAAAAAACTATTTAAAAATCGCAATTTATGTCACCGAAGATATTACTGGGTTGAGTTGCAGACTAGGTCGCTCTCTTTATGTTTCGGAGTTCCACTGAACTGTAGAAACCCATCTAGAATTAGACCTTCAATATTGATCCGAGTCCTTTATTTTTGCTCCCCCATCAAGCCAAACCTGACTCTGATACCACTTGTTGGGGAGACCGGAGGAGCACAACATTCAGCATAGGCTAAACAAGGATTTATAAGAGACTTAGACACCACATCTCAACCCAAAACCTTAAGGCATTAGGTGTATGGGTCATTCTCCTTATATATCCAATACAGCCTCCATTCTTGGTTAATGTGGGACTAACCACTCATAATTGAATACCTAACACTATGATCATTCATAACTACAACATAACAACCGCTCTTACGGCATAACAACCGCTAAAAAAATGAATGGACTACGACATAACAATCGATCTAAAAACCAAATGGACTACGACATAACAACCACTCTAAAAAACCGAGGACAACTGTACAAAACCGCTTTAAAATATTGAAGGGACATAAATAAATGGGAGAAGTGGCTTGAAAATTAGGCGAGTAGAATATAAAAAAGAGAAAAGAGGATGTTGGGAAATACATCCAACTTTGGTGTACATTCCACAATAGTTTAAAACTCATTATATAGTGATGGAAACAAAGTCACATATGTTTTCTAACTAATGTGGGACTTTAATATTTACATAATTAAAAATTAGTCAAAATATGAGAGTTTTTCAACATGGAAAAAAATTTATTTCCAAGGACTTGAATAGTAAAAAACATGTTTCTTTCTACTTGAATTTACAAAAAATATTTCTTTCAATTTTAAAAAATATTTGTTTTCACTTGAATTTACAAAAAATATTTATTTCCAATGTGGGACTTCAACAAATTTTTAAATTCACACAATAACATACTCTATGTTCCAACAAAAAATGACTATTTTTTATAAAAAAAAAAAACATAACTTTGTTAAAAGTAAGTACCTGAATCGGAATCATTTTAATATGTGATCTATCTTAATAATTTAGCTAATTGAATAAGTATTTTGATGTAAAAAACAAGTCTTAGGAGGATTATTGAAGAAAAAATACACTTGAGTCATGAGATATTGATAAATTTTACTTCTATTTCTAACCATAGCTCATGAAGAAAGATAAAGATAATTGTGTAGAAAGATAAAGATGTACTTCAAACACAATGATAGTAGAGATTAAAAAATATTACGACGACAAAACAATATTGACAAATACAAAGATAGCAAAAAATGATGTGGTCTGCGAATCCAGTCACAAGATGAACAAAGACAACTAACAAATAAACAAATTGGAATAGTATTTTATTCTAATTTTTATCTTTCTAATTCAATTAGAATATTTAAAACTGATGTGACAAAATTTTAGATCCTTATTAGTTATTATTATAAAATTATTTTACAATTACAGTGCATAATATTATTCGCATAACTATGTGTTCAATATAAATTTGATCATTATATACTGATGAAGACATATATAGTGATAAAAATCTTTAAGAGTTTACATTATTTTATTTGAAAGGAGTTATACAAAAATTATTACAAAACAAACTATAAATATTATACATATGACTAGCTATATACACGAGTTTTTTACACGCAATACTCCTTCTGGCCTTAAATATAAGAAAAAGTTGAATTAGAAAAAGTTTGATGTATTTGATCTAAATTTACACTAAAATGTATTAACTTTTTCTTATATTTAAAACCGAAGGAAGTAATATTTTTAACCAGTATAGACTAACATTGAAATGTGTATGAAATTTATGATAAAGTATTATATGGGTGAGCCTCCTCACGTGCAACCTTAATGAATACATCTTCCAATGTTGTGTCAGCTAAACCCCATGCAGAAACTGTGAAGTTTCCCTTTGCAGTTTCAACAGCTTTGAATACATTAGCTATTCTAACCTCATCTTTTGGAAGCTCAAACTTTTGGGTACCAGAGATATGGTAAATCTTCTTAGCATTTGAGGAAAGATGTTGCACCAATTTCTCAACTTCCATTTCATGATCAATAGATGTTGCCATTGAGAACACATAAGTTCCTCCATATCTGCCTTTCAGCTATGATGATAAAACAAAAGTACATACAAAAGGGGAAATAATGTGAATTGGCAGTAAATGAACTAAAGTAATAATGAAAGTGCATACAATAACAAGAGTTCATGAAGGTTTAATGGCATGATATTAGCATGTAAATCCATTTTGTAACTGCAATTTTAAAATAACTACAAAACGTTGGATTCTTATTAAACGATAGTGTAAAACAGTCCATGTTCTATTTTCTCATTAATGAACATAAGAGGTCTCTTGGAAGTTATGGGTTTTATCTGGTTATAGGTTTTAGATAAAGGAGAAAAATATAATGAATACTCTATAATAATAGTGTAATCTGATTGATTACCAATTTGATACAGAAGACTAAATGTTAACCCTTATTTGATTTGAATAAGGAATAAAAAAAATGATAATAACGAAGTATTATGAAAATGCAAACTAATCTCATAATTTGTTAATCACCATAAAAAATAGGTGTTAGCTCATAAGCAATAGTAAGTGGGCAGGGTCAAACAAGTGGGTGACAGGGGTGCAGGGGGAAAAGCTCCCACGGTACGATTTAGGAATATTGTTGAATCTGAACCTTAGTATTTAAATACAACTTGTACTATGTGGATCCTAATTTATTCAATCTAATACAAAGGAACTACAGTTGTTTTGTATTTAGAGACTTAGGCATCATTGGCCGAACTTTGTTATCGAATGTCTTGTGTTCTTGTTTTGCGATTGCATTTTTTTTAATCTTTTAACATCAAGTTTCTCTTCTAACACAGTTATAAATTGTTTTTAAAAAGTAAATGCAGAGGTTTAAAATAAATAAAAGAGGATAATTTAGTTCAGTTTTAATGTTTTACCCTTCTAGTTTTTGTTGTTCTTGAAACATTGAACACACTAAACAAACATAGATCGATACTTTTAATAGTAATGACTGAATAAATTACACAATATTTTTAAAATATGAAAATATGTGAAGGGTAATTAAAGTTTGTAAAACCTGCAGTATTTTGGGTTTTTGACATGAGATTATGTATTTTAAAAAAATAATTATTGTGTGAAAATGTTATAAATTATTTTCTTATCCCAACTAATAAATTTTTTAAAATCTGCACTGTATACTAACATAGAATCCAGATATTAAGAAATATTTCATATATTCAAACAAATTATACAGGAATCAATGCGATTAAGTCTTGTTCACCTAACTAGGATGGGCTCAGTAAGCTACAAGCAACCTAAACCCATGAAAATCTTTCTTTTGCAATTGATTTTGATAAAAGCATATAATAATTCAAAATTGTAAACATACCTCCTTTGGATTTCCAATGCACTGAAAGCTACCATCTACAAATATTCCTAATCGATCACATAAGACTTCCGCCTCTTCCATGGAATGTGCTGAAAAGTGTATGCAAACAAGATTTATCAATCTATATGAAGAGAGAATATTGATACTGTTACAAAACCAAATAAACTAAACTTCTATTTCTCAGGATTACATAATATTTTAATGCCTCAAAATATACTTTTATTTTAGTCCCTCTTAATATTTTTATTAAAAAAAATCGTCACTTGTTATATCACAGACAATGATTCTAGTCACCACCATTTTGTTTTCACTTGAACATATTAGCTACCAAAGTCAGAGATTTAAAGTTCCCCATATGACAATGTTGTAGAAAACAACACAGAGGGACTAGAATAAAACGAAAATTTTGTAAGTTACAGAGATATATTATTTCAGCTTATATCTAATTCATTCATGGCAAGAAGATAATTAACATAATAAATAAAAAGGAGAAATCAAGTTATTCCAACAGAAGCTCTCTAGCATTTGGTGAAACTTGTATTTATAACTGGTTATTAAGTGAAGTAACTTGATCCCTCCTCATAATTTAATGCAACAACTTGGAAACACTTCAAAAATAATGAGAGAGAGAGAGAGAGAGAATACTAGTGAGAATGATAGCACGATCCTGTTTTGCACGCTTGACAACATTCCATAGGTTCTTTCTTGATGCAGGGTCTAATCCAGTACTTGGTTCATCCATATAAACAACCTTAAAAAAAATTATTCCTTACAAAATAAGAAATAAATCTTCTAAAGCAAGGTAGTTTTGTTGAACAGATTCAACTGAAAAGAAAACATACTCTAGGATCTCCAATCAATGAAATTGCGACACTAAGCCTCCTCTTCATTCCTCCACTATATTTTCCGGCTTGTTTATCAGCAAACCCTCCATAAAAAAGGTTTACGCTTTTCAAAGATTCTTCCACTGCCTGCAGCATTATATTGCTGAGTTATGTTTGCTTATCTCTGATAAATAAATGTCTACTGAAAAAGGTTCAGTTTATGTCTACACTAAAATCTCGTCATCTAAAGATCCATACCCTCTTAACTGAAAAATATGACATAAATAATTAAGTAAGTAAGGGAAGGGACACAAACTGGTCTAAAGAAATAGGCAGGCTGTTTAATTTCCTCTAATATTTGACAAATATTTGTCCACTCCCCACCACGTGCCTCCAAAATGGTGTTACTCACACTTCAGTCATTAAGATATTACACAAATTGTAGATTACTAAATAATTTAAAAATGATAATTGTCAAAGATTCATCTGTCCAATGAACTTTTCATTAAGAGAAAAAGTTTCAGATAAAATAGGTATAAGACCAGTCCTGACCTATTTTTCTAAATGTTCCCCCACTAAATACTTTCGAAGTCGAAACCTTCTACCACCAATGTAAATAGTACTTCTTGAAAATGAGGGTATATTTTTTCTCTTTTCTTTCAAACATGCAGACACCTAAACTAATGATGCAATAAGAACAATACATCTTTAAAACATAACTGTACTTTTAATAAATACATAAAGGTTTGGGCCACATTGATATATCAACTTCAACTTACTTGTGTTAAGGCAGAACCTTTAAGATTTTTAAGCCTGCCATAAAAGAGTAGGTGCTCTCGTCCTGTCAAGACTTCCCACAGCAAACTAACATACCAAAGGAAAAAACTATAAACAATTCCTCAACTGTTACAAATTTAAAAATTGGAAAAACAGATAAACTAGAGGAAATTCCAGCTTACTCATGCTGAGGGCATACACCCATGCTAGTATATATTCGATTCATATCAGTTCTTATGTCAAGACCTTGAACAAATGCTGTACCAGAGGTTGGCTTTGTGAGACCTATCATCTGTATGAACAAGATGGTTTGATTTATGAATTGAGGAAAATATCAGTCAGAGAAATCACAGATTTGAGTAATCTAAAAGAGTGTCATATAACATAGTGAAGGAAACCAATAGGGACGTACTTAAGTTAATTCATACATCAAGAAACTATCATTTTGGGCCCTGAAATTGTAAGGGTCAGTCAATTTGGGACCTCAAAATTACAGAATGTCAAGTTGCTCCCTCAAACTGTCAAATGTCACTCAAAATGCCCCCTTAAACTTTATAACTCGTAGGGAAAAAACTCCATAAAATAGTTGACAGAAAGAGCATTTTGCCTGACTTTGAACAATTTGAGGGAGCAACTTGATATTTCGTAAATTTGAGGTCCCAAATCGATTGACACTTACAATTTCAGGACCAAAATGACAGTTTACTCTCATACATAAATTGACAGGTCCAAAATGACTAATATGATCGAAAGTTATCAATTTAAGAGACTATTTTGGAATATTAACTATTTTAGGGAATAAATTGATAAAAACCAATAATTTCGTGCAAACTGAACGAATCCGTCAAATCCTAATTATATTTTTGTTAGAGTAAGGAAGTGTTGCAGAAAAAAGTGCAACGAATTATCGGAAAAAAAAAATATTGATATTGAAAATAAACTTAAGCCAACCATGTTGATAAAAGAAGTCTTCCCTGCACCATTGGGACCAAGCATTCCAAAGCATTCCCCTTGAGGCAAAGCAAGGGACAACTCTCTCACCGCAAATTTCTCTGGGTTACCATCCTTCCCTGGATAAACTTTTCTCAGTTTGTCACAAACAATTGCATAATTCATAGTTGGTTCAAGTAGCAGCTGTTCCACCTTCTCCTTCTAAAGAGTAAAAGAAGAAAAAGTAACACATCACTGAGCCAGCATCCTTTAGTAAATTTCCAATACCAGTGAATGAAAATCACCAAATGATGGAATCAGGTTTCTTCATTTCTAAAATCAATGGAAATACAAAATGCTGAGTACATATATGCAATGCATGCAAAATTCACCTCTTGATGAATATCTTGTTTCTCAGTCATAACAAAAACTTTAGATCCCTGCCTTTGGATACTAGGCTTCCGAAAAGATGAACTAGTTTTTTTCTGAAATCTTTTCAAGAACAAAAGAGGACTTTTCCAACTTCCTGATGACAAAACTTGATCGGCGTAATAAGCGAAGAATAGAACTAATAGCCACTCCACAAATATGATAATCAAGACCTCTTTCATGCCATTTGAGCTATCACTGAGATCTCCCCACCTCATACCATGAGTACCCAAAGTATCTCCACTAAAAGAATATTGTGAAAATTCATATAACCCACGGTATAAAGCAAACCCTGGATATAACTCCATAAAAATGATCCATCCTCCTGAAGAAATTGTACAAGCAATCAAAATATCAAAAGAATGGTTAGCCAACATGTTAACACTTGGCACAAAAATATGTCTGACATGAAATGCAAGTAGATAAAAATTCTTAACACAATACCAATGTAGAAAATGAAATATAGGGAAACATAACATTTTATCAAAATAACATCCCCATTCTCCTCATGATGTCCAAATACTACTAGTCCTATACAAGGAAACAAACATTTTATTCAAACCAATTACTACTAGTCTTATACTCGTACTCGTAGCAACTAGTTTGAATGATAAACACAAGAAACAAATAAATTCACAAAAACTCCATCTATTGGCTCAATAAGCTAATAGAATAGGGTGAATGGCAAGGCAGGAACTAGGTAGCTAATCCCAGATAGCAGTGCGTAGCGGTCAACCCCAAAAGTGGGATAGTGCGTTCCAGGATAGGCGAATTTTTTGAACAAATTACATGAATAATATTATATAAACCTTTATTTAATGCAAAATTAACAAATGACTCAAACTCTGAAACATTCATAATTAGTAATAAGAATCCACAAGTCTTACTCTTAGTCAAAACATACATTGAAATACCAACAAAAGTCAAGAAAATAAATATGATGCATATTAAAACTCAAATGCATGTTCTAGCATAGGAATCAAAGATAAGCATCATCTTCATTAGCATATTCTACTTCCTCTTCTTCTTAGGTGAAAGTAGAAACAACAAAACAGAGAAGAAAGAAATAATAGCAGGATCTCGCTGAGAAACGTTGGGATTAACTACGCTGGGATAATGGGATCTCACTAAATCTCGTCTGGATCTTGTTTCACACTGTCGTGGTCAGGCACCACACTGCACCGAGACAACGGGATCTTGCTGGAAAACGTTGGGATTAACTACCTAGGGCAGGAAAGAAGTTATTTTATATTATTGTTGGAAATTAAAACACATTAATGTTTCACCTTCTAAGTAGTGTTGTCAAATGGTGTTGGAATTAATAATAGCAGTTGGAGTTGCAGCAAATATATTCTGGTACATGTACAACTCAGCCATGTATATAATTATAGAGAATAACATTCATGCCCTAAGTAGCAATGTTATTAATATTCTTGTAAATACAAATTGTATTTATTACTAAGAGTGCATAAATAGAAAGTCAGATGAGTGTAAATTAATCAAGCACATTCATAAAATATTTTGTCTTCCTATTTTTCACATGGCATCAAAGCTCTTAATCTGACCAGGCACCTTGTGCTATCGAACATAGTTTAAACATGACTAGACATCTTGTGCTTCCAAGACTTGCAATTGGTTTCCACTAATCACTGGAGCTGCAATTGACTGATGTTGATCGTAGTTGACTGCTGTTCACAGACTTTGACCAGTGTTGATCAGAACTATCTGACTTTTTTTGGTCTGCTGACCTTCACTGAACGTCATTGTGGGTTGGTTTCTTCTTCTTTTTCCCATGTTGATTGATAAAAGGATGAAAGAAAAAAAACTCAAACAACCGTGGAACAACAGAAATCTACCTCTCTTCTTGTGGCCACGTACAAGATATGAGTCCTGTCCAATGTTTCCTGCTGCAAAGGTCTTGGAAATTTTTCTTCTCATTATCATAAAAAAATTTGCAATTACTGCAAACTTGCGCGTATACCTAGAGTATCAGGAAGTGCATAAATGGGAGGAAGAAACTGTGGGTTATCTGGTCATGCAAGAGGTGAAAAGTGATCCTAAAAAATTTGAGGAGTATCAAATGCAGACAAGGAAATTGTGTTTTAGAGAGAAGTTGGTGCTCCCCTGAAATGAAATTCACTGAGAATTTCATTAATTCTACGAGTTTTGTAAGATAGAATTTCTAGTCACTTGAACAACAATGCTTAAGGGGGCCAACAACATGTCGAGAAAAGTAGAGGACACAAGTAAAACTTTACATCAGAGTGCACTAAACCATTTGTTTCTAACCTTTTGCGGTTTCTAAAAGAGGTTAAGAAATTTTTTAAGGGAAATTATAGAAAAGAAATTTGTAGCAAAAGTACTTAGTTTAGGTACAGTCAAAGACTTAACCTTTTTACAATGATTGTAATGTTTCCAAAAACTCATTCAGAACAAAAACAAGTTTTATAATGAATAAGGCTATAGTTATTAGCATCAATGACAATACAGCATAATCAACAATATTGTCCCAGCCAAAAATTACAATATCATGATATGTGGTAAGTGCTAATTCAAAATAATCACTTCATTTCTCAATTATTTGACTTACTTGGAAACGATGTATCTTCAACAAAAAATTGGAAAAGAAAACCAGCTAATAGCCCAGTTCCAAACACACCTATATATGCAATCACTGCCATTACATAAGAAGATAAAGTCAGTGATTGGATCTGACAAAAAAATATATTTGTAACATAGCTTATCTATCATCATTCATCAAACCTGTAGCGGTCTTAACATTTGAAAACAGGGAGGCCAATAAAAATGCCAACGAAATTTGTAAATTTATATAGATGAAATAAAACACGAATTGGATGCTGTAGTCATTCATTGTGAAGAATTTTAGTCCTGAAAAAAAAAACAGCTGAATTGAGGGGAAATGGAAAATGCCAAAAAGGAAAAGAAAGCAAGAAAACAATTAACTGGTTGCATTCTTACCTATGACTGAGCCAAATATCACAAAACAAAGCATGTAAATAATTGATATGGCAAGAAAATAACTATATGAAATCATCCAATATGGCCCATCACCGAGACCATGCATTTTCATCATGATTCTTAAATTTTGTTGCTTCTCATAAACTAGTGATGTGAGGACAACCTACATCAATGAATACACATGTTCAGAAAAATAAACTAGAAAATAAAGTTTTACTTTTTTTTAGAAGGAAAATAAAGTATTACGAGTTAACAAAATATTATCAGATAAAATTGTTGACCAGAGTTTGAATCAATTGTTTTTCTTATTATTTTTATAGGCAAATTGTCAGTGGTTAATTTGTTAGAGGATGGGAATTGTTATTAGCAAGGATCAAGCCCTGGATACTCCTTCAATGTCCAAACTCATACTACTGGACCACTCATTCAAGGACACTTTAAATCAATAGTTCTATGTGCAAGAAAGCAAACCCAGAATGAAGATTTACATGGTTAAGCACATCCAGAGATACTCCCGTTGGAATTATAAGCAAAAATAGATCAAATTAAACATATATATTAAGAAATATAGTTGATCACATTTAATCTATACAATCTCAATAAAAAAATTAAGTCCATTTCCTAAATTACCCTCTATAACTAATAAATTGAGCCGTCGAAAAATAAAAAGTTATATTAAATGAGGGGTAATTTAGAGATAGTCATTAACTAGGAGAGAAGTTATTAATATTTGCATATATTTCCAAGAAATATGAGTTAATTTTGTTTATATTTCATTCCTGATGGAGTATTACGTGGAGAGTAAGAGGATTGCTAACAACACTAACTCTAACACTCTCTTTCTAATGCTCCCTCTCTTATTTGGTCAAATTACATATAAGTCCTACCATTTTGGGAATGTTTGATTTTTGCTAGCACTTTTCAAAGAAGTGCATATGCGAGGCTTTATTCAAAAATAAAAATTTAGCCATGTAAACCCAATTGCAAGCAATGCCAACAATTTCCTCTCATTTCTGGTAATTTTATTTTACAAACAACTTAGTTTATTGTAATTATGTTTACTCTCATATTTAAGTACTTACTGGGAAAAGTTGCAGGATAACCCATGTAAAGAAGAGACCGCCCAAAAGAGAAGCCAAATCAAATTTAACGGGAGTTTCAGGTTTCGGCATTTCCTTTACAAACTCAAACAACATTTTGGTACCCGGTCCCAAGAGAAACTGAAGGTAGGCATTTGATGCCTGCAAGGATATAGATACTAGATGTAAGTTATAATCAAAATTGAATCCTCTGAAGCAGTGCTGCCTCTGCATCATAATCTATCCGGTGCACAAAATCAGACCCAAATATGATTGAAACAAAAAGTGGGAAATACATATCAATGGATATCACTATTATTCAATGTCTAAGTAACAAAGATTAAGTTTACAGAAAGTTTAGAGTTAAAGTATAAAATACAGCAATTGAATGCCAGTCAGGTATGTCATGATTATAATTCTGCTAACTACTTCCATTCAAATTATGCATTCGAGAAATAGTAATGATTAAGCCAGTTTCTTCTTAAATATTATTATATACGTCAAATCTATTCCAGCACAATATGACTCAGATATTCGCAACACAAGCCTGCAACGTGGCATGTAGTAATTTAATATACTAACTCTGAGATTTTTAGTTTCATAATGTTATATCAATTATTGTAATTATAATGAAGAGAATGTATAAGTTAAAAAACAAAGTTTGGATGTATACCAAATTTACAGAACGAGGAATCCGTGCCAATGCAATAGAAGCAAAGCTGGTATCATTTTGATAGGTTGAGTTGTACCATATACTGACATTAAATATATTCTCATTTGAGTTTAGAAAATCATAACCTGTCAAAAAAAATGAAAATAAGTATTTCCTTCAACACTTTATGTAAAATGTAATGATATAATGATATATCTACCTGCAGTTATCTCATTGATCTTCCTCTCTGTGTTGCCTTTTCTATAACCTTTATATAGCTCATTGTTTACTTCAGAAGAACTATTACGCCATAACCGCAAAGTCTGAGCACATCTTACTTCTATATCCAGTGGAAAATAAAAAACTTGAATTAGTAACAACATTCTAGACATCAGATGCAAGTTTGAGCATAATCTACCCATAAAGAAACATGAGAATATGTAAAAAAAATGATCTGCATACATTATAGAAACATACTCAACATACTTTGTAGGAGCATTATTGACCACAAGGCTACTATCCTTGTAAGAGTGTTTCTAATGCATCACAAAAGTTACAATTCTGGCCTTTTGACAATGCCTACACAAATATCTTATACTCCTTTTTACGGTTTCAATTCTGCAAATTTCCGATGGGACATTAAGTCATCACAGAAGGAACATGGCAATCAATTTATTTGAGAAAGGTACAATGATCTTATAGCTAAACTTCCCCCCTAAAAATTATATCATCTATGACCAGTATGTTGACAAAATGATACCTCACACAAACAAAACACACAAAGACAACAGTTTCATTTTTGTATTTGACATCACCCAAAGTTCAATTCTGAGTAACTAGCTCTATTTCTTGTGCTTATGATATTATTGTCATAAATTCATCTTAGTCCTATATTGAATAGATTTTAACGCTAAGGAACTTTTCAACCGAGATAAGTATTATTCTTAAGAAAGTGTTGTTTACTAGAAAAACTCATTTCATTTCAATGGCAATAACTTCTGCAATACATGAAGGAACATAATAACTAGATAATGGCAACTAGACATAGATATGACCGTTCAAGCTGATAAACAAGAAACCGTATTAGCTTGCCGCCTAATAGACCTAACAACAAAGTTCGGTTTGGATTAAAGGATAGCTTCAAAACTAGGAATAGTATGATCGTACTATGATACAAAAGATTATGTGGCGTGGACACTATCAGCTAGCAGCTTAGAGACGACCACAAAAATGACACGACATTGACCATGAGTAAATCCCCACACCAATGCAAAGCAGAAAAAATACCCCAAGCTTCACCTAGTGATACTGGAATTGAGGTAGTTAACCAAGCAGTTTTCGCAAGAACAAATTGACCTGCATTATCCCTGATAGGCATGTCGACCCCTATCGTAATCTACTAGCTTTAATTAGATTTTCACACCAAAGACAAGAACTTAAATTATTTTATCCCAAAAAATAAATTCAAAGCATACAAGTTAGCTATTATGTGCTTATTTTAACTATACATTCCCTTCTCGTTTAATAGATTCAATGTGCTACACAGTCACACCTATTATTTATTCTTCAGTTCTAAATCATACCTTGCTGCCTGCTAGTAGCTGATATCTGAACAGGAATGGAGAATGTAGAGTTCTCTCCGCACTGATTTTGTAGATAGTAAATAGGAAGATCTGAAAAGAAAGCAGGCTCCAGAAAATTGGTGAACTCTGTCTCTGATGCCGATCCCTATAACAGAAGACATTATTTACACAGTCACAAAGCCATTAAATTCGGAAGAAAAAAGTCACGATAAATTTGTGATGTTTCAAAACTATATGTTAATGATATTGAGAATCAAAATTAGGGAAAAAAATGTGCATAAGAAGTGTAATTACATTAAAATACACTAAAAGATAATACAAATTTACTTCCAAGAATAAGAGAGTGTGTATTTTCAAAGGAGAGAAAAAGGGAGTGTAATGTAATTGATTAAAAAAATCAAATAATTATTATTGACTCACCAAGACATTTGTTGCCAAACTACCCATAACATTCGAATTATCTATACCAAAGGTACTTGGAATCATATTCCGCGACAAAACTGTAAAAGCAAGAAAACAAGATTAAGATGACATTAAACTTGTAAAGAAGTAACACCAGAACGAACCATCAGTTATGCAGAAAAGCATGTTAGTTAAGTAAAAGAAAGGTGGAAAGAAGGAATTTAATCCTTCAAATATCATTCTATCTCTCACTTATTCTCTAAAGTATCTTAAAATCCACCTCATTAGTCTCTAAAGTATGTGAAAATTCATCCCATTAGTCCCTAACATCTTAACACCAGGATTAACACGACGAAGTTTCGTATATTTTAAGAACATGTATACTTATATAAACAAAGTAAAAGAAAAGTAATACCAGAAAAACTAAATTGAGAGTTTATTCATATTAAGGCTAAAAGGGTGATAGATATATTTAATTTTGTTATATACCTTCTCCAAAAGACTGATTAGTGCCAGTAAAGAGCATAGTGAGGGGACATGAGCCATTGATTCTGCAGGAAGGATTTGGAAAATCAGAAAATGGGAGAAAATCCGTTCTAACAGCGCGGTATTGTGGAGCAGGTGTTTGCAAGAAAGGAGGCCATTCAGGAGGGTTAAAAATGGGACAAGCACCAACTTGATCAAAATCCGAATATTGAACCCCGCACGCTTTCTCCAGACACTGTTCCCCTTGTGTCTTGGTACAAATGCATCCACACTTATATTTGGCCTTATCAAATTGATTATTGAGCAACGTTTGAAGTAGAACCATCAATATACACAGCCCGAACGGGATCAATATCAACCTTATGTTTGTGAATACATTTCGTTTCTGAAACACAATGACATTTTTGTTAGGGTGCATAGTTCTTACTCTACTAGAAGTCATCAATTTATGATATATAAATTTGCAGATTGAGACTCTCCTTCATAAATTTTAGACTCAACTTAACTCATCTTTCCAAATTTAACTAATAAGGTAAAAGATATCTCTCACATGTAAATATTCGTTAAACACTTCTAGCCAATACTACATTCATTACCCTTGACCCAGTCTCTAATGTTCATGACTGGACATCTGCAACAGGACTCAAATGACTGATAACAGATGACTCGTGGAATTTTAGATACTTAATATTTGGATTCAACCTAGTAACTCATCTTGACAAAACTCACCAATAAGGGAAGAGATATTTGTCACTTATAATAATTTATAAAATTTAATAAAAGAATTTGGTCAATATCGTGTTCGAGACTCTCGACACACTCTCTCGTGCATATGAATGAACATCTGAACTGTGATTGAGTGCTCCGAGATAGTAGGTAACCCATCGAATTATAGATACATAGATTTGGAGTGGGTTTAACTCATCTCTTTATGGTATGTATGTGTTATACTTATAAAAGAGTAAACAATCATTTTAGTTTTTTAATGGGTGAGGCATTATGACACTAGTTAATAAATGAATCAAAATTACAACACACATATCTAACGTATTTCGTTAGTCATTTTAATGGTTAAATATGTTTTTAGTTAGATAATTTAATACTCAAATTTAGTCATTTTAGTCGATAAAATTACAAAGAAGAGATGTATTTGAGGATGTTTTTGTAATCTCACACACTTAGAACCAGTGGCGGAGCTCCGCGGGCACTGAGGCAGGCCACAACCCACTAGTCGCCACAATGGTTAACAGATATTTTGAGCGAGAATCGCATCACAAATTTGACATTTGAAGGTGATATTTTTGAAAAACAACGATGTTAACTATTGGATCAATTTCATTACACTTCATATATATGAATATTTTTTATGTTTAATTTGTTTTGACTCTCCCATACAATTTATTGAAGCTCCGCCACTTTTTACGACCAAAATGACTTCTACTTAAAAATTCCGAGCTCATACACATCATGTGGAAGATTCAACACTAGTTACAAAAATCAATAATCTATTTCATCTTCTCACTCTTTTCTGAGATTAGATATCTCTAATTAGAAACACGTTTTATCAATCAAGTAAAAACACACACACACAGAGCGTTACCTGAAAGGTTAAGTTCTTCCTAAGAAGCGCGTTTGCTTGAGTCCAGAAGCTGGCAGGTTCTTTGGCTCTGTTTCCATTTCTCATGCCTTTCTTCTTTATTTTCCCACACGCTTTCAAGTTATGAAAACTCACTCTGTTTCGTAAACCCAATTATATTATATATCTGTTAAATTAGTTGGTTTGTTTTACAAAATAATCCCTTTAGCACAATGTGGGGTCACTTTAAGCAAACTTGCCTTCACTAGATACTCTTGCTGAATTAAGGTCTTCCGATTATATCCCTCCATCGTTTTTCACAAATCATAAAAAAAAATGTTATCACGTGTCTTTGATTTAAATATAAAAATTGTGTTTTTAACTCTCTAAACAAAATTTACTTTTGATATTTTAAAATGTGTTTAATGGCACATATTAACATGACTCAAAGAATATATACTTTCTCCGACCATTATTTTTAAAAAATTAAAAATAATATATACTTTCTTCAATCTTTAAAATTTACTTTTATATTTTTAAAATGTGTCTTAATGGCACATATTAACATGACTCAAACAATATATACTTTCTCTGATCATTATTTTTAATAAATTAAAAAAACACTTACACACTTAATACAGAATTCAATTAAATACAATTAATTTTTTTATTTTATATGAATATAAGTTAAATTTACTAAAATTTTCTTTTTAATCTCAAATATTTAATTATTCACATTAAGTATTATTGAAAAATAA
>JBBPBT010000183.1:8137401-8158869 GCA_037974875.1 Cicer bijugum
AATTTTAATTTTTTTAAACAACTATTTTAAAATTAATTTTAATTAAATATTTAATCAAAATATTAAAATAGTTTATATTTATAAATCAATTTTAAATTGGTTCAAAACTATACTGAATTTTATTTAAATTTAATTTTTAATAACTAAATCAAACTATTAATATATTTTAATACGATTCGATTTTCTTCCCATAACACTCTAATTGTCCACGTAGGTTAATTCTATTAATTAACTGGAAAATCCTTACTTTGATCCTTACAAAATTAAAAAAATGTTGAATGCTTGAATCGTGACAAGTTGAATTAACCTTTGGAAATATATTTTACAAAAACAAACCTTTGAAAATATATATACGACATAAAAAAGTTGTAGATCTCAATTCCGTAGTGTCTGAACTTATATTATTACTTACTTAAAGTGCAAGTAAACTTGATATCTCCACGAACAACTAGCCTTGTATAATAACGTGTGAATTTTTTTAATAAACAAATGTTTTGTTTGAATACTTCGCCTATTTTTCTTTTTTAATATAGATGTTTTATTTGAATTCTTCGCCTATTTTATAATTGTAATGTTGTAATATTTGTCTTGGAAACATAATAGGTCCCACACAGGCTATTATTGTCAACAAAAATAATTGGTCACAAACAATGTCCAAAGTAATGCTAGATATTAACTTTCGAGTGACTAACTTAACCTCCAACGCGTTTTATTCAAATGACATAAATGTCCTTTTGTAGAGTAGTCGAAGAATGGTGTTTTTCATTTGGGCGAAGGATGATGTTAAAAAAAAAAAAAGAGATATACATACTTTATTGGATTATATTATGTTATGGATTGGCCCAAAGGTCCTTCTTAACTAATATATTCTTGCCTAATACGGTTTTACCCATGGCTACGTTCAATGGTAACTCTGATACACAATCAAATCTAGTTCAATGTTAGGAGGAAACAAAAGTAATTATTGCAATACATAATCTGTCGAGCATAAATGTCTCTATCTTCAACAAACCTAAAAAAATCTTTTATATAAACATAAACATTTGTTCTGCTGCAGTAAAGGGACACCATTTTATATTGGAGAAGATATGCCTCAAATATATTATTTTTAATAAAATATAAAGCTGGTACAATGGCAGTAAGATCTGATATTGAGTTAAGGTGGAGAATTGTGAATATGTGCCTCAAATCATCTAATGAAAGTTGGTTAAACTTTAGTGGTTGTTATAACTATTTTTGTCCAAGTTAGTTATGATAGGTGGTTATAGTTAGCTTGCTTTTGTATACTATAAATAAAACTGTAATATTGTGCAGCTGTAAGTAATGTGGGTTGTAGTAGCAGTAATAGTTGGAAACTAAGAGAGACATATGTAATTCATGATTCATAGAAATTCAGAGAAAGAAGATTAAGGGAGATAAAGAAAGCTTGAGTGAAAAAACTAGTATTGTTGGTTCATAAACAGTGAAAGATACTAGAAGATTAATCTTGAGAAGACCTTAATCTTGTAAACTTTAATAATTAATAATGGATTAATCTTGTTTGCTTGCTCGCGACATATGTCATATCAATTGAGACCGAACACGTAAATATGTGTGTTATTCTTCTCCTATCTTTCTTTAATTCTCGCTTACATTTGATTGAGAAAAATGTTTTATCAAAACTGCAGAAAACCAAAAATGTTCTAGTTTTCTGATTTTCTGTTTTTTTAGTTTTATCAAGAACATTCTCCATTTTCGTTTTTTCTCTGCAATTGTTTGTTTTCTGCTTTGTTGGTTAATTCTTGTTGCAGATCTCAATAATATTGTTTCATCAATATTATTTTACCATTCACTTTTCATAAACGACCACTTACTTGAGCAAATGAATGTTTACATATATCATCAAACCTCGAGAATGAAGAGATAGGCGTAGATTAGACACGACAATGGGACGAACATAAAGATTTTGCTTCCTCACCCCCATATTCAACTAGTCAGGGGAAATCTACACATATCTGTTTCTTATCAAATGTGAAATTTAAGTATTCATTCCCACTTTCAACCACTACAAGAAAAACACCATTTTGTGGCCAACTTTATAAATATTTTGTGGCCGAATAAAACCCTCACAAATTAGTGACCGAAAAAGCCCTCACAAATGCCAAAATTGAAATTGGTCTTTATTTGTGGCTGAAAAAGCCATCACAAATTTTTAAACATTTAACTGGATTTTGTGGCTGCCTAAGCCCTCACAAAATCACAACATTGTGATTTTGTGAGGACTTAGGCAGCCACAAAATCCAGTTAAATATTTAAGAATTTTGTGAGGGCTTTTACAGCCACAAAAAATCAATTTGTGAGGGCCAAATCCGTCACAAAGGACTGACGTGACCAGTGGCATTTGTGGCTGCAAAGGCCGCCACAAAGGAATGGGCACGTGGACTTTGTGGCTGCAAAGGCCGCCACAAAATTTTAAACCCACGTGGACTTTGTGGTTGCTTTGGCCGCCACAAATGCTCAAGGTAACACTATATATATTTTTCTCCCCTTCTCCATTTTTTCACATCCAACTTCTCTCTAAAATCTTATTCTAACTATTCTCTCCTCCTTCTCTCTACACAAAATATTTTGTTATTAATTTAAATATTTTATTATTTAAATTAATCTTTAATTTAATTATTAATCTTTAATTTTAATTTAAATATTTTATTTTAAGTTTTTAATTAAATTAAGATTAGTTTATTATATATTAAATTTAATTTATAATTACATTATATTTTAAATTTAATTTAAATTTTAATTTAATTATAATTTTAATTTTAATTTAATTATAATTATAATTTTAATATTATATTTATATTAATTTATTATATATAATATTATAATAAACTTTAATTTTGAATTTAAAAATTAATTTATTAAATACGTATTATTTTGTGGCGGCCTAAGCCCTCACAAAATATATTATTTTTTAATCAGGATGACATTTGTGGCGGCCAAAAGCTCTCACAAAGGAGGGATGAAATTTGTGGCGGCCTGGGCCCTCACAAATGTCCAATCAGAAAAATTCAGCCTGTCCTTTGTGGCGGCCTATGCCCTCACAAAGGCAGACTTTTGTGGCTGCAAAAGCCCTCACAAATGCCTGTCTTTTGTGGCTGCAAAAGCCCTCACAAATGCCTGTCTTTTGTGGCTGCAAAAGCCCTCACAAATGCCAACCTGTTTCAGGCACTTTGTGGCTGCAAAAGCCCTCATAAAATCCACCTTTGTGGCTGCTATTTGCCCTTTGTGAGGGCTTTTGGCCCTCACAAAATCCATCATTTTTTGTAGTGAACGTGTTTTAAAGTCATATTTATTCTAATTAATATAACAAATATTTATTATTACACAATAATAAAAAAAATTAAAATTCATTTTTCTATAGTGAGAAGATTATAAGTTTTATTATTTACAAAAAAATATTAAATATATTGAATATGTATATATAAAAATTTAAAATGACAAAAATATTACTAGAGGGACGGATGTGGGGTGGATATCAACACCCCCCAAACTCGTCTCCATGAGTTTTAATTTCGGAAAAAACTCGCACTTGCACTCAATCAAAGCTGAGTTTCCCCTCCTAAATCATGACGGGTTTAGGTGGGCTCGTCGTCTTCTAGAACGACAGAGCAACCTTCAAAGACATGTTCAACTAAGTGCAAAATCAATCGATAATGATTGAGAAAACATAGCATTTACATGCGAAGAGTGGAGAATCAAGAGAAAGCAATTCTCACAATCATTGGACGAAGCTAAAGACCATATGCCATTCAATAGAGAGAAAATCCCCAAGAACGGTATGAATGGTTACTATAACATCATCGTAATTATTCACCATCGCGGAGAATCATCTCAGAAAGAGCTTCCATACAAGAACATCAGCAACATTCACCAAGATAGTTCCCAGTGCTAACCTATTATCATCGCTCGCTTAATCGTTCTTCATTAAGGATCATTTTCCTCGTCGACAATCACAAAGGTCACAACCACATTCACACTATCTGATATCCTCAAATGTTAAAGAAAATTTGGAAGTTTTCATGACAAGGATATGAACTTTCCTAATATCGATTTTGTTAGAGAAACCTATTTTATTTGATAGCTATGATGGGACCAGTGACCCAGATGAGCTCCTCGAATATATCGAAACAATATTCGAAAAATATGGAGTCTAGGGATCAATTAAGTGAAGGTTCTATGTGCTAACCCTAGAGAAGGGCGCAATGTCATGATATAAGAGTCTATGAAGAAACTTCATCGACTCGTGGGGGAACTTTAAAGATAGTTCATCGCCAACTTTATTGCTTCTCAAAAGCATTTGGAGATGATGGACACATTATTAGCCATAATTCAAGGTAATACTCCCGGAAAACTATATCAAGTGCTTCAACAAAGAAATTGTACTCGAACAAGAAGCATATGCCAAAATGGAGACATTTTTGTTAAAAGAAGGACTCCTAGAAGATAACAAGTTCACTGACGACATATGAGACACCCCGTTCTCCCATTGGTGGAACCTATACAACTAATCTTTATCACGTTATAAATATGCAAAAAAAATCAAAATCATTTTAATAAGATATATATTCACATAACATCTTTAGGGAGTAATTTAATCTTATGTGTTAATTTAATCTAATGGTTATTATTAATAGTTCTCATTTCTCATAATAATTATTAGCTCTCACGTTAAGCCTAATAATCGTAATGAAGTCTTAAATATATGTAGACATAGGCCTCTAAAAGATACTAAGGATATCCTCCCAGTTACCGAGATCAAATATCACTTAACCATGTTGAAGTAGAATAATATGACACAAGAAAAAAGGGATTTGAATTGTGTCCTTTTAAAATTAAAATGTAAAACAAATATCTCAATTTATTACTTGGATAAGAATTTTAATTTAAAACAAAGAGAACATTCTTTATCAGATGTATATAATGAAAATTGTACATGACATTGATGTGGTGTGATTAATATGTAAAAATAAAAGATTAAGGTTAAGAGAATCACACACAAATTTATTTTGGTTCATCTTTAACCTTTGGCTACGTCCGGTCCTCACACCTTTTGAGATTTTTCACTTATTTTCTGAAGAGAACGTTTTTTCAACACACTCTTACAATCATTTCTTTAGATCACAACTTGATCTAATACACCTTATATTATCAAAGCCTCAATAGGACATGATGATTGCAAACACTCGAAGGACATGATTGAGTTACTAATACCAAAAAGGAAGTTGAAGTAGCACATCTCTTATTGTCGCAACAACCGACGTGAATGCCCTGACTGTCATTGAGAAAAAGAGTGGTAAATAGAGATCATTCCCACTAGCACGAGGACTGTTAAGTAATTTCCAATTATCTTATCAACATTCATTTGAATTATTGACAAAAATATATTAACAAATAATTTCTAATATCCGAAGGCTTTAAGAAAATCAACAATTAAATGTGGTTTTATTTGGTTGAATGGATCAGTAGGATTATGCTTTCTTTGTTATGCTTAAGTATATTAGTGATGCCACACAATGCTATAATATTTAAGTGCAAAACTAACCTAGTGTGCCTTTCAGTTACGTGAGTAAATAGAATGATATTAAAATTTCCAAATGTCCAACCAATCATTAAATCCACTGTATTGAAGTTTAATTTATTCTTTAACTTCCTTCATCCAAATCTTATGTCTAAGTATTTGGGTTACTTAAATGTGTTAATTAACTAATATACCACATTAGCTACTTGAAGTCCATTCATTAATTTTTTTCACTAATAAATGAACAATTATCTATCCTAAGTTGTTCAGGCTCATAATAAATGTTTAATCTTGAAACATGCATGTGTTAAAAATGCATTCGCACCATTACGCATCACATAAATAAAAGAACTTAAGTATAAATTCATTACAACACAAATGGAGTAAATAATAAATAACCTAAGTGAATCTCCAACAAGAAATAGTGATTTGTCAAACACCAGATGATTCAGCTATAGATATAGCTCGTTGCTTCAATCTTTAAGGGAAGAAAATGAAATATTATATTAATTTAAGTGAACGAGGCGCAACCAAATCAGACCTTGGGAAGGGTGAAAGTGTCATTAACTATTTATAGTACTCTATCTTTTCCTTTTTGTGCTAACCTTAAATGTGTCATCAAATGAGGAAAGACCTAAGGAATAAGGAATATTCCTTTTTTACAATATGCCAACACAAATAACAATATTGATACCACATGATTTAGTCTGCTAGTGCCTATTACTTCTGCTCTCTTAAAAGTTTAGCTCAATAATATTTGAAGGGATATTTTCCAAATGTGATAAGTACTTATTCCCTTTTATATCAACCTTCATTTCTTAGTCTTCCTCTTTCCCTAATGCTATAATAGCATACATTAGTTCCTGTTCAAATCTAACAAACATAAGCACTAAATTGTGTTCGGCTTAAAAATTACAAAATCTTAACATTAAGCATATAATTATACTTAAAATAAGTAACTAAAAAAACAATAATCCTAAAAAAGAAGTAAGACACCTATTATGGAATACATCTTACATAGAAAATTATTTCCCGACAACACAAAGACCTTGATGGTAAAACAAAATTTTTTGTTGTTGATGGCTATATTGTTTTGTGTAATCTAGATGGGGCAAATAGTTGCAAACTAAAAAGTCAGTTTCAAAATTATTTCCAAGAACGCAAAGACTTGATAAAATGAAGCAACAAAGTATTTAATTCAATAATTGAAACTTATTTTATTTAGGTAATTATTAACTTTTTTCAAATCAATCACACTCAATTAGTATGTACTTTGGGTAGAACTATCACAACCCAATTTTACAATAGTGAAATCACCAATAACGAAGTAATGAAATTTAAGAACAAATCAATCCAAAATTATGCACAATTCCAAATTTATGACCATTACCTTAAAATTACCTAGGTAAAAATTAGATTCTTGTCAAACTTAAATTTTACACAAAAACAAAATTTTTATAGTCATGTACACAATCAAATTTTCACCTAATGATGCCATGATTTTACTCACATTTGCAAATCAAGTGTATGCATTAAAAGGTTCAAATATCAAACATGAAAAAAAAACTCATCAAGAATAGAAAATTTCTTATCAATGATTCACAAAAGTTCATTAACTAGACTTACAAAAATTAAAGAGATTAAGGGATAGATAAATGATACCAAATTTGTATACTGGTTCGATCATCTTTGTTATAGTTTCTTGGAACCAAGATAGTTTTCCTCTTGTTGTGATTTTGATGTTAACAAATGTATTTTATGAGAACAATTTGTTTGGACTAATAGCTTAAATAAGTGTGCACTAATTAGAATAAGAAAATCAAAGGAAACTACTAGAAAAAGTCACTAGTGGAAGTCACCAGAGGAACACACAAGCATACACATTTCCCTATAAACATATGCCTTTCAAAACAATATGCCTATGAAAGTTACGAAGACTGCCTCTAATGATTGGCTATGAAGTTAGGGTCTGAAGAATGCTTTTCATAACCACGTATGAATATTGGATCTGAAACTGGGTCTGAAGGCTACCTCTAAAGACTAGATTCGAAGCATGCCTTCGAAGTCCTTGTGTGCCTCTAATGTGCACAAACTCAACATGCCTATAAAGAGTTTATATCAAGCTATCATTAAATCTAAAGACTTACGAGCGCAATCCAATAAAACATAATGGCTTGACAACCAATCCATCCCAAGGATCACTCCCACATGCTTCAGGGGAATACAAATTAAATCAACATTGAATCTCATATTAAACACAATCAACGGACATTGCAAGCAAGTCGTATTACATTTCACCAATTCGGTAGAAGGTAGGGTAACCACCAAATCAAATGGCAAGATAGTAACAACAAGTTGGAGTGAATCCACCCAATCCAATGAAATGAACAAGTGTGTTGCTCCCGAATCATATATTACATTAAGTGATTTTCCAGCAATTAAACACTCACCTTAGATAAGTTCAGAGGAAGATGGAGCTTCTTCTCCATTGATATGGTAGACACGTCCCTTGGCAGTAGGGCGTGCAACATTTTCGTTGATTTTGTTGCGGTTAACAACTCTGTCTTCCTTTCGTTCAAGGCATTCATTTGCAAAGTGGTCTGATTTCTGACAAATGTAACAAACCCTTGGTCTGATTGGGCACTCAGATATCTTGTGTCCCTCCTTGTTGCAGCAAAAACACCTAATAGGGTATGCCTGGTTCTGACTTGGAGTTCTTTGCCCTTGACCTTCCCCGTTTTGAGGTCGAGGTTGATCTCTAGCATTCCTCGGTGGTCGGGCATATGGCTTGTGTTGTTGATGTTGCCTGCCCCTATTCTGTTGGTCGTTATGCCCTTGTTTAAAATATTAACATTTATGGGGTAAATATTAACATTTAGATTCCAAGCTTATAACTCTCATAATATGGATGGATTTAAATCTCTACCTGAGGTCTGATGGGTCCAACTATTGCGCCCCTATTCAGACGACTCTGTTTCATCTGCTCCATTTTCTTGCATTTCTCCACTAACACTTGATATTGACGTATCTCCAAAGGCCCCAATAACTCCTTAATCTCATACTTAAGCCCGCTTTCGAACCGCTCACACATGTATTCTTCATCTACCTGATTTATGAAATAGCGGAAGTGCTTTGCTAGGGACTCGAACTTTGCCGCATATTCTGCTATCGTGAGATTCCCTTGATACAACTTCAGAAATTGGGCCTCCTTCTCAGCCCTAGCACTTTTCGGGAAGTATTTATCTAGGAACTTATTCCTGAAAGCCTCCCAGGTCAACTCTTCATGATTTGTCTCCATCATTTTCTTCGCACCTCGCCACCAGTATTCAGCTTCACCAATCATTAAATAGGTCACATACTCTACTTTCGCATTGTCAAGGCAGTGTAGGATCTCAAAGATCTTCTCGATTTCTTGCAACCAAAGATCAGCCTTATCGAGGTCATGCTCTCCTTTGAACTTAGGCGGATCTTGTCGACGAAATTCATTCAATGCTCTTACTGCACTAGCTGCTTCATCCCTCTGATCCCTCTGTGCATCTCGCTGAGCCTAGACCGCAACTTGTTGGGTCATTGCAGCAGCCATTGCATTCATGACTTGGATCACTTCAGTCATATCGTTTCTTCATTGGGGGATCGATCGGTTTGTTCGACGAGACATAACGCTTCCTAAAATTATCTAATTAGAAAAATATACTAATATAATTTTAACTTTAGGGTAGTATGAAAGTCTTTTATTGAACACTATATAGTAGGTCCGAATTATACAACAAGTCGTGTTTTTGAGGGGTTCCCAGGAAAGAGAGGTGGGTCAATAGACCACTTAATAACCAAGTCTTTCCTTAGCCAGAATCCTTTAAATACAACTCTTTATGTATTATCCTTCCCTTCTACTGTGTGGATCATACAATTATACATAATTTAGTGTTTAGAATATTGTCTTTATTACAAATATTTAGATTATATGATGAAAGCCCAATAATTTTAAATCATAGTAATAAACTCATAATTCACATCAATAATTACTGTTTGATTAAATTAAAATTATTTCTTATCATGTGATCAATAATTTAAAACATATTTTTCATCATAATTATTCCAAGAAGTTAGACAATTAAATTCACATCATTGAAATTTAAATCATTAATGACATAAAATAGTTATAAAATAAAAAACTTAGTATGAATAAGAGGTAGAAAGTCTAAAATTAATAAAATAAACAGTCATACAATAAAAGAAAAATCATAAAGATTATAAAATGTAACAACTTAAAAAATTTGTAAAAATATAAAAGAAAATGTCAATGAAGCATGCAAGTAGATATAGAGGTTTCAAATTTGAAAACAATTAAATGCACCATTAAATCAAATATTTAACACATATTCTTAATGACAAAAATTAATGCACGTTATACAATTAATGACACCTAATAGAAATTTAAGTAAATTCAATAATTAAAAAAATTAGACAATTAACATATTTAATGACACTTAATAGGAATTTAAGTAATTCTTAAAAATTCCAATTTAATAAGGTTACAAAATTAATAACACATAATAGAAATTTAAGTAACTAGTAGAATTTCAAATTAAAATAGGTTGCACAATTTATGACGTAATAAAAGTTAAAACAATTAAAAATTCAATTTCAACAAGGTACATAATTAATGACAAATAATAGACATTTAAATAATTGATAAAACTCAAATAATTAGAAAACTAAACAATTAACATGAACAAAATCATAAAAACATGCGACATACACGAAGCGTCCCACCCCACTAAAGTCCGAGAATTAATGCTATGATACCATAATGTAACGCCTCGGATTTTTGAATCCAAGGCATTACTCAAAAATATTTATTTTCTTTCAAAATAATTTTTTTTTAATTCATCATATAATAAAATTTCACTAGGAGATAGTTTGATTTCACTTTAAGAAATAATGTAACGCAATTTACTTGATATTATTATTATTATTATTGCATAGATAATTTAACAATTATAGAAAATGTCCACTTATTAAAATAGAATAATTCAGGTTTTTCCTAGCGGAAGGACCACGCCTCCGCATTTCTATTTAAAATCGGCCATAAAAGTAAATAACTTCAAAAAATAAAATAAAACTGTACCACATCAATCTTATCACTACAAACATTATTTTTATTTATTTACTTATTAAAATACCCATTTTTCCCACGTGCGCGCGTCAAACAAACGTCATTAATGCAATTCTTCAAAATCCTTAGTACCTAAATGTTGGTGTAAGGGGTTAATTCATCCCATAGCAAAATCAAACCAAACAATAAGTTAACAACCATAAAATAAAAATATAAAATCTTTTTGTGATAAGAGTGTATGAAAAGTTATAAAATATATAAATAACTCCAATAATAACTCACTTTAGAATGAAAATAACAATGGCAATAAAATGTATGCAATTTATGCATGCTTCTAAACATATATGATCCGGATATAGTCAGCCACTAAGGCGTCCACACAGAAGTCACCCATATCAATGGGAAAAATTAAATCAACCACTAAGGCGTCCACAAAGATGCATATGATATGTCATGACAATGATAATGATGTTTAAAATGTGCAAATCACTAGCCACTTAGACAACCACAAAGAAAGAAAATCATAACACAAATAATCAGCCACTTAGGCACCACAAAGAAAAACTATTCAAACCCAGATCACCAGCTACTAAGGCAATCACAAGAACAAATCATTCCAGATCAAATTTTTGTAAATTACACAAACATCAAATTTACATTATCATGGATATTCATAATTATAACTCAATAACTTTCAACACATCAAATATGCACGTGATCAAATATTTCAAAATCACCACTTTCATTTTAATAATCCATAAGATTCGATTTGAGTACATGTTATTGATAACAGTTAAATCTCATATAACCAAGAATAAAATAACATAGATTTCATTCATTTGACTGTAATGTTTTCCGCATTCTAAAAACAGACTATTCATTATTGCATTTAATAATCAATTTTCTCATATTATTAAAATTAAAAAAATATAAAATTTTCAACAATTTCCTCAAGACACAATCATTGTTTATAAAAATCACGTTTTATATTTAAATTACTCAAAGTCAAGAATTAAAATCAAATACATCATAATAAACATATTACTAATTATAACATTATAAAAATTATAACTTTATAATTAAATACTACAAAACACGTAAAACACTAAACATTTTCACTACAAACATAGTTATCAAGGTATAATAATAAAAATATAAATCTATAATTAAACATCAAGATAGATATTACAAAAAGAAGAAAATCAAAGCATTATAGTTAATTTCTTTACAACAAAAATAAAATCAATATTTTCCTTTTAAGACATCCAGACATCATATCAATATCTTACGATTCGCTAATTTAATATCTAGCCTAACTCTGCATGGGAAAAAGCCCTTACCTCGAGTGCTTTCCTTCCAAGTGACACTATATCATCCTCGAAAATTTCAACAAGATGAAGGAACAAAACTTTTGAACCTCAATCCGAATGTGAGGGAATGTGAGGATGGTTGCTTGAGTGACTTAGAAAATATTTGAGATAAATATAATGTTGGTAATGGCGTGTCTTACAAAGGAGAGGTGTATGTGACTAATAAAGGAGGTGTGTAATTGATCAGAGAGAAGGAATAATTCCCTTCATTGAGTTTAATTGCCCACATGAATACGGAATTCAATTGGAATAATATCATTCAATGATCAACTGTTAGGAATTAATTGGCATTCATGTATTTATTATTGTTAGTTACACATTTGAATGGACACAACAGTAGTGTAGGTGATTCAATTTTGACTTGGTCATTGTTCACTCTAAGACATATTTTTATGTGTTTTAATTAGCTAATAAAAAAAATCCTAATAATTAATTAATATAAAATTACTTCATTAAACATCTAAGGAATAATTATTCTATTATCGTCACACTAAAACAATACAAAAGAATAAACAAAACTAAGGGTTTTAAATTAATTAAAATAAGGATGTTACATACGGAAAAATTCATCCATTCCTAATGCTGATTGTAGCATATTTTTAGCCTTCTTATCGACAACACTTTTCTTTTATCATCATCAGTCCACGAATTTTTAATCTTTATTTCTTCTTTGTTGTTGATGACTATTTTTGGAATGTGAGGACCATTTTCAACTACATCCCATATGTCATCTCCTTGTCCTTCAAGATATGCTTGCATACGTATCTTCCAAAAATCATAGTGCTCTCCAACAAAGCATGGTGGTTTGTTACTATAATCATCGTCTCTGAAAACATGTTGTGCGGAAGCCATGAGTAATGATCGAGGAGTAAGTTACCTGAACCTGCTCTGATGCCAATTGTAAGTACAGAGGCACGCCTAAGAGGGGGGGTGAATTAGGTGTTATGAGATTTTCTTGTTTTTCGTGATATGGTAATAGAATTTTCTGTTTTAATATAGTAACTGATAATAAGTAAATGGCAGTAATTAAATGAACACAATAGAATTATCCTGGTTCCCCTTATAACCAAGGGTACATCCAGCTTTCTTGCACACCTCAAGAGATTAATCCACTTATTGTCAGAAAATGTACAACTCCCACCCTGAAATTTCTGCTACAAACTTCTAACAACACTTTTAAGATAGCACACCACTATCTTAGATTAAGCTACTTTAAGAAAGTACTACTTCCTTTTACAAGTGATATAATATAATTTGAAATAAGGATATAAGAGAGGTATAATGATTTCAATCCAATAATACTTCAAGTACTTTGAGAACCTTTTTGAATGATATGAATATGAAATGCAAGTACTTGTGAAAAAATAAAAAATTTTGTTCAAAGTTGTTCAAGGTTTGATCGAAAGATCGTGTAATGATTGATATGAAGTTATGGTGTATTAATACTCCATAAACATCTCTTCAGATTCGTGGTCATTGATCTAAGAGGTTTGATGAACAAATACAATGATCTAGAGCCATTTCAGATATGAAAAATATTGCTTTCAGTTGTATTTGAATACAAGATGTATGTATTCGAATACACTTTTGTGTAACGTTCAGATTTATTCAAAATTTACACATTGTATTTGAATGCACAGTCATCTAGTCGAATACAAATTTTTCATTTTTGTCACTGACTTGATGTTTGTATTCGACTATAACAGGTCGTAGTCGAATATAAATTTGAAAGTGTAGCTACTGACTTGTTGTGTCATTTTACAAATTTGAATACAAATTTGTAAAATACAGCAGATCATAGTCGAATACAAATGTGAAGTTTTTACTTCTGACTTAGCATATGTATTCGGATACATTATGTTGTATTCGAATACACTATGCTGTATTCAAATACAACTTTGTATTTTGTCAAAAATATTAGTTTTAAGACTTTGTTAATGTAATTTTGACTTTTGAAAATACTTTATATGCATATGTAAATATGAATGGTTCTCATGTATTTGAGCTATTGGTTGTGTCATGTACCTTTACATTTAAACATTTAATATGTTTGAATTTAAAGTTTATCAAAGATATTTGAACTTCTTTTTGAGCTTGTTGCTTTAATCATAATTGTTGGTCTTTGTCTTCATCAAAAATATGTATTTTACAAACGAAGATAAATATGCTTGTGTCATTTTACTTCTGCGCACTTTACTTTACTGATGCCTTTGATTTCTTAAGTCTAATTGGTACTAACTTTGTTTTAGTTAAAATCACCAAACTCAAACCAGTTCTTGAATAAATAATTAAAAAGAATCCAACTTAAACAATCACAATTAAACTTTTTTCAAGTGTTTGCACCTTCATAGTCTATGCCCTACTCTAGTCCCCTCACAATGTGTGATGTTTTTTTATTTTTAATTTTCAATATAATCAAATGAACATACAAGCCTTATTGATTCTAAGCACTTTCTAAATCAAATGCCTTGAGTGTCTTTTGAATCTTGAAAACCACCAAATTTGAAATCCTTCAAATTTGGTCTTAATTTTTAACATGAAATAACAACCAAATCAATCTTGAAGCATTCACACATGAAGTAATTTTTCTAAGTTTTCCCCTCTCCACTGCTTAATGATCTTGAACCATAAACACCTAAAAATCCTAATGTTGTTAAAAAATATCTAATTTTTTTCTTCAACAATTTACAATTGAAATAGTTTCAATCCTCACAAATTAGAGCACTCACATACAAAGAATCTCATATAAGTTTCTCACCAACAAAATCACTTAAATCAACTTAGAACTTTGTGTTGAATGAATTTCATAGAAAAAAGTGATGTTCGTTGCTCATATATGAATGATGAAGGTTTTTCTATGTAGTGAAGTGAAAAAACTAATGTGATGAACTACAACTATATATATATATATATATATATATATATATATATATATATATATAAACAAAAATATGTGTTTAATTCAAATTACTTTAGTATGTTAATTCAAATCAACTTAAACCCAATTCGGTGATTTGCATCACATATTGGTTGATTGAAATCATATTTTCTTACATGCCTTATGAATGAATAAACTAAATAATGTTTCAAATTGACATAATTCCAATTCAAAGGGATCCAAATCAACACATTTTTACATGTATGATTAAAAAAGAAAGCTTTATTCGAATCCCATGGTCAAAATATGTGAAAATCATTATTTCAATGTATGATTGAAACCTAACATTTTTAAAGATTAAAATTGATTTTAATTTTAAAATTGATTTTAATGTAGGTTTAAAATTTTAATTTTTATAGATTCTAAAATGTTATCCAAATAATCCTCAACATTATTGAGAGAAAATTATTTACATAATTTAACTTAGCATTAGTTTTGACGTCACCCAAAATAAACTAAGTCAAGATTCAAGAGAACATACTGATTGATAAAAAAAAAAAATTAAACAAGTAAGAACTCACCCATACTGATGGATCTTTAATCATTAGTTAATTTAAGGAGTTATTTGATATATTTTGTTGATTTTAGTTCTTAGATTTAATAAAATGTTTATGTTCTTATTTCCTTGATTAAGTAGTGATTTTTCGTAATTTTTCATTGTTTGCTTGTTTTAATGCAGTGTTGAATTTTGATGAGAAATCAACATGACCTATATGACGTATTTCGGCCATATCTGGAGTTTTAGATGTCTAATTGGAGTCAAACCAAGTGAAATTAAAGCTAAGATCCATAATTATAATTGTCATGAAGACACCAAGGTCAAATTCAGACTCAAAATAAGATAAAAATGCAATATACATAAAGAAGAGGCTTTGCGCCTGAAGCGCAAAAACATGCAATGGGACACATTTTGACATTCCTGACACTGTCCAGACATGTCAAAAGTGCAAATCCTACGCCTGGGGCGCGTAGCGCGCTGCTGAATATATAAAAAGGCATTTTTGTCAATTTCTAGGTACCTTTTTTACTATTGGAAAGTTTGGAGACTTGCGCCCTAGCATATAAACTTAGAGACGACCGTTTCTAACACCATTGGAACAGTTTTATCAAGTATCTTTCATAAATATTTCTTGTAATTCTTCTCTAGTATCTATCTTTTCCATCTCTGTCATGAGTAACTAAACCCTATTTGTTAGGGATGAGTGTAACAAGATGAAACTCTTATTTTTCTAATTTGATTTCTAGTTATATGAATGAGTTTATTTAATTATTTTCTCATCTATGTGCTTAATTCTTTTTAATGCTTGATCAACTTTAAAATGTTCTATGATTCGTATTTTGAAATGGAAGTGGACTTTACGAATGCTTGAGATGAGAAATTCATGATATTGTAGTCTAGAGATAGATGCAGATCATGAAACCAACATTTGTTGCAAAATCAATAGTTTAAAAAGAGAATTTGTAACACCCCATTTTTCAAAGTGAGGGTGTATTTTTTTTTCAAAAGAAATTAAAATACAAAAGAGAAATAAATATGGTAAAACCTTTGGATAAATAATTAAGTCATTATAAATTTACAAGCAGCGGAAAAAGTTCTCCAAATATGAATTCAAAATGTTTACATAACGAAAGTGGTACAGTCTTGCAGTTTAAAAATAAAAGTAACCCAAAAGAGAGACATTTGTTCCCTCTGTGTCAACCTAGTCTGATCATTTTACAAAACAACTAAACACCTTGAGTGATCTCCACGCGCCCCGTGAGATCCTCCTAACGTAGCTCCAATCAAGCATTCCCATCTACATTCCCATCCGTAGGGTACGAACCGGTAGGATCATCCTGGCTCTCATCTGAAGGCAAAGCCCAGATTTCCACAATAGTTGTAAAGGGTCACCAACCGAAATTAACAGTTAACACATAACATTTAAGTTTCCAAATGCACAAAATGACATTTCAACTTAGCATGCACCTTAAAAGGGTTTCTATACGCCAAACATGCATACACAATGGTGAAAAATGAAGTTTTTAACAAAACAACATTGTTGTATTCGACTACAGCATCTTTGTATTCGAATACAAGGCTATTTCAGCATTCAGCAGTAAAACAGCATGTCTGTATTCGACGACAACAGTCTGTATTCGACTACACAGTAAGTCAGTGGCAAAACATCATGTCTGTATTCGACTACACAGTAAGTCAGTGGCAAAACAACATGTATGTAATCGAATACAGCTTGCTGTATTTGAATACACATCAGACAGCAGCAGAAAAACAGCAAAATTCAGCATTTTTAAGCTTTTCAAAGGGTTTCGAAATCAATCAACACTTACCCACAACTCCAAACAATCAAACTTAGCAATTATAGCGCAATCACCACGACATCTTGAGTTTCGAAACAATTTTGCAATCAATCACACTTACACACAATTCCTTAACAAAACACTTAGCACTTATAACGTAATCGCTACAACATCATGAATTTCGAAATAGTATTGCAATCAAACATGCTATCACCAACTTCCAAAACATAACGCTTAACACTTATAACACAATACTACAACATCATGAGTTTCGAAATGGTATTGCAATCAAACATGTTATCCCCATATTCCAAAACATAACACTTAACACTTATAACACAATACCCACACAGACAAGATGAACCAACAACTCACAATTTACCAGGGTGTAGTCTCTCACGGACAAACACCTGTGCAGTCTCTCACGGACAAACATATGTGCAGTCTCTCACGGACAAACACAATTCACCAAGAAACATAAGTCGTAAACGTACCACCTATCACGGGTCAGCACTATTTACCAAGGTGTCACCTATCACGGGTCAGCACAACTTACCAAACGTAAATCGTAAACGTACCACCTATCATGGGTCAATACTGTTTACCGAGGTGCCACCTATCACGGGTCAGCACGATTTACCAAACGAAAAAGCGTAAGTCGTAAGGGTACCACCTATCACGGGTCAGTACTGCTTACCGAGGTGCCACCTATCACGGGTCAGCACAACTTACCAAACGTAAATCGTAAACGTACCACCTATCACGGGTCAGTATTGTTTACCGAGGTGCCACCTATCACGGGTCAGCACGATTTACTATAACAAACAATAAGTAACCAAGACATTAAGAGATTCCCCATTCTTAACGCCCAGTTAACTTAAACAATTTTCAAAACAACATTAAGTAAATAAGTCATTAAGAGATTCCCCATACTTAATACTTATTTAACTTAAACGATTTTCAAAACAAATATTAAGTAACCAAGACATTAAGAGATTCCCCATTCTTAACGCCCAGTTAACTTAAAAAATTTTCAAAACAACATTAAGTAACCGAGACATTAAGAGATTCCCCATTCTTAATGCCCAGTTAACTTAAACGATTTTCAAACAAACAAACACACATTAAGTAAACAAGATATTAAGAGATTCCCCATTCTTAATACTTATTTAACTTAATGGTTTTCAAATCCCACATAGAACAAACTCAAACATATTCATGAATTTAATACACAATTCACGCCAAAACACAACAATTCATTTCCCCACAAAATCATTTTTACGACGACATTAAGTAAACGCAGATATTAAGAGATTCCCCATTCTTAATACTCATTTAACTTAACGATTTTCACAACAACCATAAGCAAACAGACATATTAAGAGATTCCCCATTCTTAATATACTTTTGACTTAAACGATTTCCACCACAAAACATTCAGTAAACAAGTCATTAAGAGATTCCCCATTCTTAATACTCATTTCACTGAAACCATTTTCAAAAACAAACATTAAGTAACCAAGACATTAAGAGATTCCCCATTCTTAATGCCCAGTTAACTTAAACGATTTTCACCAACAAACACACATTAAGTAAACAAGACATTAAGAGATTCCCCATTCTTAATACTCGTTTAACTTAATGGTTTTCAAATTCCACACAATACAAACTCAAACATATTCACAAATTTATTACACTATTCACGCCAAAACATGACAATTCATTTCTCCACAAAATCATTTTTACGACAACATTAAGTAAACGCAGATATTAAGAGATTCCCCATTCTTAATACTCTTTTAACTTAACGATTTTCAAAACAAAACATTAAGCAAACAGAAGTATTAAGAGATTCTCCATTCTTAATACTCTTTTAACTTAAACGGTTTTCCAAAACAAACATTAAGTAACCAAGACATTAAGAGATTCCCCATTCTTAATGCCCAATTAACTTAAACGATTTTCTCAAACACACATTAAGTAAACAAGATATTAAGAGATTCCCCATTCTAAATACTCATTTAACTTAATGGTTTTAAATTCCACACAAAAACGAACTCAAACTTATTATCAAATTCAATCCACAATTCCCACCCAAAACGCATCAAATCATTTCTCCACAAAATCATTTTCACGAAAACATTAAGTAAATAAGTCATTAAGTGATTCCCCATTCTTAATACTCATTTAACTTAAACGATTTTCACAAACTCACATTAAGTAAACGAGACGTTAAGAGATTCCCCATCCTTAATACTCGTTTCACTTAATGGTTTTCAAATTCCAAACAAAACAAACTCAAACATACTTTCACATTCAATCCATAATTCACGCCAAATCATTTTCCACACAGACTACACAAAACACATCTCAAGTTTCATCCACTCAAATTCATACTTAAATGAGTTTAAATTCATTTTCCACGAAGCATTCATCAATATAACCAAAACCTAACTCTATGATTTTACCCGTAAAGCCTTAGATACATTTTCCCAAATCAATACTCTAACCCTAACAAAATTCTTTTCCACACAACTACAGATAAGGCCCTAAATCCAAACTAAAAGTTTGGAAGGAGCCCTTACCTTCACATTAGCTTCCACGTTCGATTACGGTACCGTGAGTAAATCCGGTAAAATATCCGCTCACAACGCCGCTTCCAAAGTTGGTCCACTAGCACCATAGCACGGAGGTGAGCAATTTTCCCTTCTATCTCTTCGTGAAATGAAGCTTAGATCTAGAAGAAATGGGAAGATTTGTGTTTGACGGTTTTGAAATCCCTAAACCGTTTTTCTTCGTTTTCGGATCAAAGAGGAAGAGTGAAGTTGAGAAATCCTTGTCCTATCACCCACTATCAATTTCGAATTCAAGGAAGCAAGGAAGAACGATAATGGATGAAGATGGAGGAAGGAGGAAAATGGGTCTTCAGGCGAGGCAGAGGAAGGAGAAGGGAAAATGTTATGTTTCTCTCTCTCTCTCTTTTCCTTTCTTCCTTTTTCTTTCCAATTCCTTCCCTTCCTTTTCTATATATATATATATATATTAATTATAATTAACAATATCTCAAAATCTTTAGATATTTATTAATTTACTATTTTACCCATAACGCATTAAATTCTTCGTACAAGATTCACCGCAGTTAATTTAATTTATTTATCGACGAGTAATTCTAATCGGGCATCAAAATATATTTTTGATCATATAAACTCCAAAATATTAATAACTTTGGCAAAAAAGCCTCCGAGCTCAATACCAAAAATACACCAAAATACATAAAGTACACTTTAAAATTATGGGTCTCACAGAATTCTTGTACCGTAAATCTTAATTCTAATCTTAAATTCACTAAGGAATTATGAATTACTTTGGAATTAAAGGTTATGTCACTAAGACATTGTGTCAAGAATAATAAAAAGAATTATGTAATAATTCAGTAAAGGAATTTAGTAACTAGGATCAAATTAGGAACCAAGGTTGGATTCGAAGTGAAATTCATCCCTGACATTTTTCGTATTATAAAAGATCAATTTTATTACCGTTGTTAATTTTAAATATTATTTCAATCAATTCATAAATTTTTTGTTCAATTTTAGTAATTAAATACAACTCGATAGTAAAATGTAATCCTTGAGTTCGACACTTGATACTATCGTTTTATTATTACTTGCAACGATTCAATATACTTGCTGAAACTTTATCACCTACGGTAGCATCTCCTGACAAACAAAACCAAATATACATTGCAAGAGATGTACAAAATATATCGCGGACACTACTTATAAGGAAATAATATGGCCAAAACTATACTCTAAGTTAGATACTATTAGTCCTCCATGCATGATGACGTGATAAAATATGTCTAAAAGTGCGACAAATTCCATAAGAATACGCACTTGGCACGAACATGTGTCATGTCCGACATGAAGTCAATAACAATAGTTTCTTCTTACAAAATTATTTTTATCATAAAATACTTCTATTAACTTCAAAATTTTATGTGGAAAACCAACTTAGTTCCAATAGTGTAATCTTCTCAAGAACATGAAAAAACATAAGCGTATGAACACTTGGACAAAATACAATGCAACTTAAACAAAATAAACAAACAAGTGAAGGCAAATTGAGGAAAAATAAACTTTTTGAACATAAACACACAATTGTAGAGCAAAAAAACCCAAGAAAATGGGGG
>JBBPBT010000183.1:8159002-8174389 GCA_037974875.1 Cicer bijugum
GGGGGGGATGGGTTTCAATTGTGTTTTTTGATTAAATTCTTTTTCGTGTGTTTATACTAAAGTAAAGGAAGTAGTGCAAGTAAATGAAAATAGAGCATAAAGACACAATCGATTTATCCTAGTTCACCACCAACATATTAGCTACGTCCAAAGCCTTCAACCTAAAGGCTTCAATCCACTAGTTCACCACAAAATAAAACTTACACTTGAACACGTACTAGTTCTTGTACTCTTTAATGCTTTTTGATGCTTTTCTCCTTCAGCCTTGAGTGTCTACTTATAGTGAAAATTTGGGCTTCAATTTAGTCTTTGTTTAATTCTGAATTGTATCTTGTTCAAATTGAGTTTGTAAATTCTTCAAATTGATTCTATTTCTATTTTGTTTAGATTGAGTTTGTAAACTCTTCAAATTGGTTCTATTTTATTTTTGTTCAGATTGCGTTTGTAAAATCTTCAAATAAAACATTCTTTAAATCTTCATCAAATGTTGATGAAATCTTCATCAAATATTCTTCAAATCTTGATTATACCTTCTTTTCAACTTAGTCAAAGATTTTAAATACGAATCAAATTTTATTTTAAATTTTCATCAATTATAAATTTGAATCAAATCTTACTTTTGATTTTCTTCAATTATAAATTTGAATCAAATTTTATTTTAGATTTTCTTCAATTATAAATTTGAATGAAATTTATTTTAGATTTTCTTCAAAAACATGAATCTTCTTTCATACTCTTTGAAGTCAAATATATTGTTGTCATAAAATACTTTTGTTAACATCAAAACTCTAAATATAAAACCAACTTGGTTTCAACACAATATTCTCCGTAAACGCCCTAATCACAACTTCCAAGCGATGAAAATCTTATTTGTTGACAAAATGAGTGGTATCGAACACAGGGCTATAGGGAGATGAAGAGGGGCTTGCAGAAGCAAAATCTGCAGATCCTAAAGTAGCAACATGAATAGCATCAAGAGTGCGAATCTCAATCTATGGGAAGAACACAAGAAGATGCAATAGTGCGACTAGAGCAACAATTCAAGGTTTCAAAAGAAGAATATCATAAATAAATGGAACATCCCTAAATGAACCTGGTGAAGGGGCTGCTATAAGCTTTCTTGACCTATTGCTCTCGACTTTCCAAAGTTGTACCATCTATAAGTAGATGATCTCAGTTTTTTTTACTGAAAGCTACAAAGTTATGGGAGGCCAACTATAGTCTATGATCCATGATGTCTTGAATCCAATTTGTTAGAAAGTAGAGGACTTTGTTCCACTGAGTTGAAACATCATTAAGATCTATACTTTGAGCATTTTTATTTCGAGTGGAGGAGATTTTGGATGAAAATGAGGTAAGGAAGGTATGGAGGTCAGGGAAGCCAGATGGAATAAATTGTTTGGTGGGAGTGATTTCTAGAGGGGTGAGGGAGGGAAGGGAAATGTAGAGGAGACTAGGAGTATAAATGGTTTTTGTAACAACCCAACCTTTATTGTTACCGACACTGTTAATCACGACCTTCTCGCCCCTCCAATAATGAGTTTTTGTCTTTCTTGGAAATTGAATCCGATACCTAGGGGATAAGTACCATCATCCATTCATTCCCACTATCAATTGAGTTATAGCTCAATTGGTAGTGGAAATGAATGAGCGATGATACTTATCCTCTAGGTGTCGAGTTCGATTCCCACATAAGACAAAAACTCGTTATTTCCTATAGAGAACAAGATGGAAATAAAGGGGTTGGTTCATGTTCAAAGAGGGGAAAGGAATAGGTCACTCATAGGTTGAATGTACCTTATGTTTCTTCCTCCAAAAGGGGGAAATGAATCTTCGATGGTTGTGTTTTCCATGTCCTCTTCAATCTTCGATGGTCGTTTCCTCTTTTTCTCAAAAACCTGTGGAACTTGAGATATATGCAAGCAAACTGAGGCCATAACTTGGCCAGACTAACACATTCTCACATATTCCATAATGAATTGCTTCCCTCCAACTTCCTCCAGAGCCTCAATTAGGAAAGTACGACATGAGTAATGCAATTATTGGTCTAGGGTAAGGGGCAGTCTTGATTTTTCCTATTCTAGAGTTGGTGATGCATGATCTCATGTGCTCTAAGATGATGTGAGGAAGGTTCATCTTGATCCTTTGAGAGATGTTCCACATTAGACCCTTGTGGTCTTCGCTAACATGGTCCTATGACCCACCTTTGGACACCACACACCCAATATGAATTTGGACAAGAACTCGATTCTTAGGTTGATGTGTACAAACTTGGAATTCATATTGGGGTCTTCAAAGATTTATTTGTTGATTTGGAAAATGCCAACCCATGACTCATACCCATTTACAAGCATCATTCCTTAATTTGGGCATCTTGTGATGGCATCAAGAGATTGTTGAGTGATCTTGATAGAAAAACCCAATACAGTGCTTGAAACCTCGCCATCAGTGTTCGCATAAGCAAACCTCCAAAGCTCTTTTACCAGGACGTCCAGAGTAACCTTTTGTCCTAGATTAAAGTATTGAAACCAGCCTGCCTCAACAATGTCCTCGATGAAGTTGAATTCGGCCATCGTAAGTTTTTTTTTATTTGGTTCAAATCCCTGTAAATATAATTTCATTTTAAAATAGTTATTCAATCCAATTTCTGTTACAAAACTATAACACCATTAAATCTAAATATAATTAAAACATAAATTTTTTAACCTAAAAATAAACCCCAAATATAATTAAATTATAACTTTTTTAACCTAACATTAACCCAAAATATTTCATTTTTCTTTCCTAAAAAAATATTAAATTAACATTTTCAAAATGGTTTCTTTTGAAATTGTTGGTTCAAGTTTAGAGCATCAACAGTAACAAATTAATTGCAAGATAACAATTTGTATTATATTATTAAAGATAGCAAAGATATTAAGATAATATCATTGTTTCAAGGTGAAACCCGCTTTGGGAATTTATTGGTTGACTACATTTTTCAATTTGTTGACCAAATTCTTGGTGGGATTGGAATTACTGGAAATCAAATTGCGAATGTTAGTTGGAGTTGAAAAATGATCGGATTTGATAATTGATGAATCAAAATTCAATTTATTGATTACAGAGTCAATCGGTTCATCGTTTTGAACCAATTTCCAATTGTTAGCTTCAATTTCACTTTTTTCATCCATCAACCAAAAGAAGAAACAAACATTTGTGATTTTATATTAATATTGTATTTAAAATCCTAACTCTAATTTATGTAGGAGTGTAGCTTTTTAGGGAAGAAGAATGAAACGTTTAGAGGAAAAATAATGAAATAGTTGAGGTTAATTTTAGGTTAAAAAATATTGTAATTTAATTATATATGGATTTATTTTTAGGTTAAAAAAAGTTATGTTTTAATTATACTTAGGTTTAACATTGTTACAGTTTTTGTAACGGAAGTTGGAAGAAACTATATTTGCAGGGATGTGAATCAAACAAAAAAACTTACGAGAATCAAAATAAACAAATGTTATAATTGCAAGAGACAAAGAAATATTTAAATAATTTCTATTTTTATTGATAAAATCAACAGGTACAACAACATAAGCAAATGCTAAATTGTAACTTCTTAATACAATAACACATATAGAAAGATTTATATATCCACATACTTACAAATTGTTTATATATACAACATATTCACATTTACACACATCTTTACACATATTCACAAGTATTCAAATAAGGTATCATCTTATTTATAAATAAGGTACCATCCTACTTTGACATAACTCGGAGGAATGTGACACTACGTCTCTTTCTCGAATGAAAATCTTCTTATCTTTCATAGGATCACTCACACGATAACTCCCTGTGTCACTATATGGTGTATATTCTAGATGAAGATGAGTTGCAAGTGGCTCTCGACACACATGAATTACTCTCGCAAAACCTAGGAGTTAAGCACCCAAATACCCCAAAATCACAATTGATCGTCACCACAATATTTGAGACGTATTAAGCATGTATATTTGGTACAATTTTCACAAAACCACAACTAAATTTTATAAGTTTTGTTTTGGACACAATCGCTTACCACAGCTAGCCACTGCTCCCCTATCACCACTTCTGACAACCACCACTATTATTAAAATTATTATTAAATGGATATATAATAAATTTATCCTTAAGTACACTAGTTTTACATTTTATGAGTTTTTTTTTTTTTGAGTTTTCTTTTTATTTAAAGAAAATTTAACTAAAATTAATAAATTATGACGCAATAAATTTAAAAGATAGACCATAAGTCTTGTAAGTATAGTTGTAAAGATATTAATAAAAAAGATTCAGATTTGAACTCATAATTTTTTACTTACATTTAAGAGGTGTGAATTTAGCTATTAAATCATTTGAAAAACAAAATATACCACCATAAGTGTAAAAAATTACTATTATGTAACATTGAAATTTAATAAAAAGTGACTATTATGCTACATTACTCTAATTTTGTGAGAAAAGCTTTTTAAATTGATGATTTAATAAAAAAAAATTCTGATCTCTTATGAGATGATGGTTTAAACTTTCTTTTCCATCTTCAATATATTATTATTATTATTATTATTATTATTATTAATATTATTATTATTATTATTACTGTATTATATACGTTCACATGTTATGTACAAGTTCGAACTTCAAATATGAGAGTAGTTGTGGTGCGCTATCAGTATTATAAATCATTGATTTTATAATTTTTAATATATTAAAATTATAATTATGAGATAAAATAATAAAATCAATAGTAACCATTTATTGTCAATGCCAAAATGTTTTAAATAGACTTATGCTGACGTTGCGAGTGTTGAACTCAAAGATTGTGTTTTACTATTGAATTACATTTAATTACTACAATTGAACAAAAGATTCCAAATTGATTGAAATAATATTTAAAATTAACAATGGAAATAAAATTGATCCTTTATAATGAAAAAAATGTCAGGGATGAGTTTCACTTCAAATCCAACCTTGGTGCCTAATTTGATCCTAGTAACTAAATTCCTTTATTGAATTATTACCGAATTCTCTTTATTATTCTTGCCCTAATGTCTTAGAGACGAAACCTTTAATTCCAAAGTAACCCCTAATTCCTTAGTAGATTTAAGATTAAAATTAAACATTACCGTACAAGAATTCTCTTGTTAAACTATTGCCTTTACAACTAATTTAATTGGTTTGATGACCTGTATCTATCTCTAGACTACAAATTCATGAATTTTTCATCCCAAACATTCGTAAAGTCCACTTTCATTTCAAAATACAAATCATAGAATATTTTAATGTTGATCAAGTAGTAAAAAGCATTAAGCACAATGATGAGAAAAATAATTCAATAAACTCATTCATATAACTAGAAATTAAATCAGAAAAATAAGGGTTTCATCTGGTTACACTCATCTCTAACAAATAGAGTTTAGTTACTCATGACAAAGCTATAAAAAATAGAGATTAAAGAAGAATTACAAGAAAGATTCATGAATCATTCTTGATAAAACTGCTCCAATGATGTTAGAAACGATCGTCTTTGAGTTTCTATGCTAGGGCACAAGTCTCTCAACTTCCCAATAGTCAAATAGATCCCTAAAAAGTGAAAAATTGTGTTTTTAATGAACGTTGTCGCGTCCACGCGCCCTAAACGCAAAAAATGCGCTTCAGGCACGCACTGACAGTGTTGAAAAGCAAGAAATGCACCTCAGGCGCAGAAAACACGCTTAAGGCGCACGCTGACAGTGCTGAAAGACAAGAAATGCGCCTCAGGCGCGGCTGTTGCGCTTCAGGTGCACATCATCTGTTGTCTGACTTAGACTACATTTTTCTCCTCTCTCGATTCTGACTTTGGTTTCGGTGTCTTCATGAAAGTTGTAGCTATGGATCTTAGCTTTCGATTGCACTTGGTTTGACTTCAATTGGACATCTACAACTCCAGATATGGCTGGAATACTCCACATAGGCCATGTTGATTTCTTTCCAAAATTCAACATTGCACTAAAACAAAGTAACAACGCAAAACTCCAAAAAATATCTACTTAATCAAGGAAATAAGAACATAAATATTTTATTAAATCAAAAAATAAAATTAACAAAATATATCAAATAAATCCTTAAATTAACTAATAAATAAGACTAAAAACAATAAAAAAAAAATGCATATAATGAAGAGTCATCAATTTGCTAAAAATATGTCTTTTTTGAATTTTACCGCGAAATTAGATACTCCAAACGTGGTCCTGACATTAAATGTTCATCAACAATTTTCCACATATGTTGATTCTATTACTAGACCTATATTAATTTTAATGTTTATTTTCATTATTTAAATATTTTACATATTAGAGGTGAGACAACTAAACTGTTATTTAGATAAATATGTTATTCATAGTTCAAAATATATCTAAATTGATGAAACTTTCTTTAATAAAATTATATTAATGTAAAAAAAAAAAGTAGTTTATACTAATAGTGCACTATCTTTTTTCTCATCAAATATAGAATTTTCTTAATTCATTTACGAAATATTCTGAATGTCTTAAATTATGATATTAAGGACAAAGACCATTAGGAATAAATTAAAAGTGAAAATTGATTAAATTACGTAATTTACAAAAATTATTAATTACATTTGCTTATATTTTCATCCAAAAGAAAAAATAAGTTAATTTATTAAAATAATTCATTTGTCAAAATCATAAATAACTAATAATAAGTAAAAAAAATTAAAACTATCTATGAATAAAAAAAAATCAGACTTTTACAAATTAAACTAAACTAGAAAAAAAACCATATTAAAGCAACAATATTTTTCATGAAATACTCCATACATCGTGTTCCAACGACTTTATTCACACTCCATTTCCCCCTCTCTCTTACATAGAAGCAGTGACCCACACACAACAAAAGAAAGAGAGAGAAAAAAAAATAATCAACAATGAGCAACACTTTGTCTCTTATTACACAGCAATACAAATCTCTATTAAAAAAGAACATACTATTATCATGGCGAAGCAAGAGATCAATCTTTCTCCAATTACTCTCTCCAATAATATTCACTTTCTTAATATTCGCTATAGACAAAGCAATCAAAGCACAAACCTCAACAACTTCATCTTTCAAATCAATAACAAACCCACAATCAATACCTTCACCACCAATCCCACCTTGCGAACACAAATTTTTCATGAAACAACCTTGCTACGATTTCATATGGAGTGGTAATCAAAACCCCAAGTTTCAAACCATCGTGGGTCGGATCATTCAAAATAACCCGGGTAGGCCCATACCCGTTTCGAAGGTTAAGTCGTTTCGTGATAAAGATGAAGTTGATCAGTGGCTTTATAGGAATCCTATGCAGTGTCCTGCTGCAGTTCATTTTATGGAGAAGAATGGGAGTGTTATTGGGTATGGGATACAAACGAATTCAACTAGTCTTCAGAAAAGAGGGAGATTTGAAGATCCTACTCTTTCTTTTCAAATTCCTCTTCAGCTTGCTGCTGAACGTGAAATTGCTAGATACCTTATTGGAGGTATAATAATCAAAATCAAGTTTTTTTTTTTACTAAAAAGTTAATGACAACTTCTTTGGTACTTGAAAAATGGACCGGTACTATCAAAATTTTAACCAATAATTGAATTAGTTTATCTGGAACTTATTCACGTCAATATTATACTAAAAGTTGACTAATTAAATAGTACTGATTGACGAAACCATGTCATTCAATTATTGATCAATTAATTTGATAGTACCAAAATATGTCAATGTACTGTAGAAGTATCCAAAATTAATAAATCAAGGTTTTAAGAGGAGAATTGCGGTTAAATGTTGTTGTTGAAGTCTATATTGTGTGGCCCGTTGGTGTGGTCGACGCAGCCTCAACTCCGGTTGCGGAGATATTTAGAGTGGTGATGTTGTAGCATGGATGGTATGGTCGATGTAGCCTCAATTGCGGTTGCATTGACATCAAAAAGCTTGATGTTGTGCCAATGCGACATTAATTGTAGTTGCGAAGACATGATAAACCTTGGTGTTGCATTCAATTGAGGCTGCAGAGACATAAAAAAACTCTAATGTCGTGGCCGATGCTACATCAATTGCATTTGTAGAGTCATAGAAAGCCTTGATGTTGTGGCTGATGCAACCTCAATTGCATAGGGACATCAAAACCTTGATGTCGTGGCCGATGCAGCCTGAATTGTGGTAGCAAAGACATCGGAAGCTCTAATTTGTGGCCTAGTTGGTGGTTTCATACCTTTTAATTAAAACCTTGATTAAATTTGTAATTATTAATTAATTTTAAAATCTTGTTAATGATCAAATCCATGTGCTTAATTCTAATTGATGGCTTGATGAATTGTTTTTAGACCCAACCTTCAAGTGGAATGTGTTTTTGAAGGAATTTGCGCACCCAGCTATGAGTCCTTTCTCAGCGGTTGGATCGATAGGTCCATCATTTTTTCTTGCAATTGCTATGTTTAACTTTGTTCTTCAGATGAGTTCTTTGGTGACAGAGAAAGAGCTTAAACTTCGCCAGGTATTGTATAGTCCTACTCACTGCTGTCCTGCCTATGTAGAGAATGCAAAAATCTCATTTTAGTGCCCTATAATCTTCAATTATTGGTCATATGTATCAATCCCTAGAATTTGTACTCATTATTAGCTCATGAAAATACTAAGATAAGATCAATATAGCCAATATTTGTTGTTGGTATAAAGGATCCAAGGTTTTAAATCGCGATCATGATTCTCGGTAATACGGAAAATTATGGTCATATGCAGCTGATACGGCCTCAATTGTGGTCGTGTACCTTTATTTAAAACCTCGATAGGAACTAAAGGGGTGGTTTTTTCATTAATTTTGTCCCACTGTCAACAAACTATGCCATAAAAATTTTGGTGGTTTATTTTTTCGTTTTATAATGGTGTTTGTTGATGTCATGGCATTTCTTTTTGGATAGGCAATGACCGTGATGGGGCTTTACGACTCTGCGTACTGGTTATCATGGCTAACCTGGGAAACATTTGTTACACTTCTATCATCTATTCTCATAATTCTCTCTGGCATGATGTTTCAGTTTCAATTTTTCTTGAAAAACAGTTTCGCCGTTCTGTTCATTTTGTTCTTCCTATTTGAACTCAACATGGTGAGAATCTTCCAGCTTTACCATTTATACCTTGTGTGAATTTGAAGGTTTCAGTGATGCCTAATAATTTCTCCTTTTGTTTTAGACTGGGTTGGCCTTCATGTTATCTGCTTTCATTCGTAAATCATCTTCAGCAACAACAGTTGGCTTCTCCATATTTATTGTCGGCTTTGTAACTCAGGCATGAACCAACACTTCTCATTCTTTCACGACAACGCTCACCGAGTAAATAGAAACAAGGGTTGCTCACGTTCTTTTTGTCTGTTACTTTTTCTATTTGCAGCTTGTGGTACAAGCAGGATTTCCTTACATCGATAGCATATCTCTTGAGTTACAAAATATATGGTCATTGTTCCCTCCTAATCCGTTTGCTCAAGCCCTGAAAGTGCTCTCAGGTGCAGTATCAACCCCTGAAGATGGCGGTGTCAGCTGGAGTAAACGGGGAGAATGCGCAGTTAACGACAATGACTGTGTGATAACAATTGTATGTTCCATGGTTCTATATTCCTTTTATTTTTCGCTTCCCTTCCCTTCAGCCTTAGATATGCCACTGAGGTAATTTACTTGGTATATCTTCTTTCATTGTCAGAATGATATTTATAAATGGCTTTTGGGGACATTCTTTCTGTGGTTCGTTCTGGCAATCTACTTCGAGAATATAATTCCAAATGCAATGGGTGTTAGGAAATCCGTGTTATACTTTCTAAATCCCAGTTATTGGACGGGAAATGGAGGACAAAAAGTGAAAGGTAATGATTAATTTTTTTTTTATTTTTTATTTATTTTTTATCTAAAGCGTGTTTGTTATTACTTATGGATTTGGTATTAACTCTTCTTTCCCGTCTCTTCGCCTTTCTTTCATAGAGGGTGGGGTTTGTAGTTGCTTTATTTCATCACAACATGAAGAGAATAGTACACCAGATGATGAAGATGTACTTGAAGAAGAAAATATTGTTAAACAGCAACTAACACAAGGCGTGGTCGACCCAAATGTTGCTGTACAGATACATGGCATTGCGAAGACTTATCCCGGTACATTTAACATTGGTTGCTGCTGTAAATGTAAAAGAAGTACGCCTTACCATGCTGTTAAGGTAAATCTTGTTTCTTTGTCTGATTTTACCCCATTATAATGTTTTACCTGAATGTCCCTGATAGAGAATTATAATATGGAACTTTCACGAAACATCAATAAATGAAGACATAAGAACTAGGAGTTTAGGACAATCTTAATATATGTAGATTTTTCTAGCCGTATGAACTAGAGCAACCTTAACATCTCTAGATTTTTCTCGTAATCTATGATTTGTTATAAGCGTATCTACAAATTTTCTATTCTGCAAAGCTCTACAAGAATAGCATGAATAATAAATAGGGCTCAATGCTCATCAGAGTATTTTGGCACCAAACAGTAACAAGGTTCCTTGATCAATTACAGAGCTCTCTCTTTTTCTATCTTTCCTTCTGTTCCTGAGCCAGTCTCACATATTTCGTGTTTCAATATGACAAGTTGGTCAACATTGTAATTTCTCACTGATTGGAGTGAACTAAGGTTGGATGATGAGCAATGTGTTATTCTCAAATTATTTTCAGGGCTTGTGGGTGAACTTTACAAAGGATCAGTTATTCTGTCTTTTGGGACCCAATGGAGCTGGAAAAACTACAGCTATTAATTGTTTGACTGGGATAACTCCAGTAACTGACGGAGATGGTGATACTCTCTCTCTCTCTCTCTCTATTTACTATGTTGACTACTAAGTAATCAAAATGTTGGTATCAAGAAAGATTATGTATATATCTAACTTTTCTATTTCCTTAACAGCATTGATTTATGGACATTCGGTCCGAAGCTCCACCGGCATGTCAAACATTCGAAAGCTTATAGGAGTGTGTCCCCAGGTGTCTCTTTCTCTCTAATTATAAATGTTTTTCTTGTATGACGCAAAAACTTACCACATTAAGATTGCATTAGAAAAAAGATGACTGAACTGAATCTTCTAATCTACAGTTTGATATCCTATGGGATGCACTGTCTGGTCAAGATCACCTGGAACTCTTTGCTAGTATTAAAGGCCTGTCCCCGGCTTCTATAAAATCGGTATGTCTGCTCCATGCCTGAAATTGTTCTGCACATTGAAAGTTACACACGCATTCATCCGTAAGAATTTTTGTGTTCTAGTTTGTATTGTTTGAAATTAGTAATACTACCTTCAACTCAAAATATAAGACCCTCTTCAGATTTTTGCTTGTCAAGGACTCCTTTTAAGTTTTCAACTGCATTAATTATTTCTTTACCAACATACCCCTAATTATGTTACATCTTTTTTTTACAATGTGTAATAAATACTATGGTTGAAACATACACTAATTTTATCTCTTGAAAGGTAAACTTGTAAAACAATACCAATTGTCAATAACTTTAATATTACTATTAATTTTCTTAATTCATGTGATTTAGTCAATAGAGTCCTATATTTAGGTACATAAGTAGTATTAAGTGTTCAGCTTCTTTTTCCCTTTAATTGAACTTCTTCTGAAAAATGTAGATTACTCAGACATCCTTAGCAGAGGTGAGACTCACGGATGCAGCCAAAGTAAGAGCTGGAAGTTACAGTGGAGGAATGAAACGCCGTCTTAGTGTTGCAATTGCCCTTATCGGTGACCCGAAATTAGTTATTCTGGATGAACCGGTATGCCAAAAAAAGGATATCTTCTTTAAAGCATATATTTTCTCAATACGATTACAAGATTTAATCTTTCATTCGTATTTCTTAGACTACTGGTATGGATCCAATAACAAGGAGGCATGTGTGGGACATAATTGAAAATGCAAAAAGAGGGCGTTCCATTGTTCTCACAACACATTCTATGGAAGAAGCCGACATTCTAAGTGACCGCATAGGAATCATGGCAAAGGGAAGGCTCCGCTGTATCGGTACCTCAATCAGATTGAAGTCGCGCTTCGGTACTGGTTTTGTTGCTAATATTAGCTTCTATGGAAACAATATTGAGCATGGTGCTGCAAATGGAGATGACATATCAGCAAAACATCGTGAGGCTGTGAAGCAATTCTTTAAGAATGTGAGATGAATAATTGTGTTGATTTATAGAATCTTTTCATTTAAAATAAAAAAATTGGTTTTTCACCCCTGAAATGTTGTTGCAGCATTTAGATGTAGTACCAAAAGAGGAGAACAATAACTTCCTTACTTATGTGATTCCTCATGAAAGAGAGGCACTCCTAACAGTAAGCTTTCTTTTTTTGGCTTCGATTCCATTTCTTTTGAATCTTCTTAACACCAGGGTTTGAATGTTAATTGTTTCTTAATCACTGGTTAGTAAGGAAGATAGATCTTTATTGGCATTTTCTAGCTGAGGATTTGTGCTTAATAATATGGTTAATATTCTCTTCTAATGTTGTTGCTTCCATACTAGAAATTTTTTTCGGAACTCCAAGACAGAGAAGAAGAGTTTGGCATATCTGACATCCAGCTTGGTCTAACAACTCTTGAAGAAGTTTTCTTGAATATTGCAAAGCAAGCAGAGCTAGAAAGTGCTGCAGCTGAAGGGAGCCTAGTGACTTTGTCTTTGACATCTGGAGAGTCTGTGCAGGTAATTGTAACTGCATTTTCTTTCGGTATGCGCCTTGTAATTCTCAGGAAATTGAGTTCTGATTGGTTGTAGTTAATTTTTCTAGCAAAAAGTGAACATGAATGGTATATTTATATAAACTACTACCTCTGTCAGTAATTATCAGCACCATTTGGGAAAAAAATTATCCCTAAATATAAGCATCCTTTCAAATTATTATGTGCATTTATTATTTTTTCCACACATGTCCCTGATTGCTACTACTGATTTATTTTGAAAAACAAAAAGTCAAATTGAATACATTCATGTATATAGGGTATTTTAGGAACATCTACACATTAAATTTACTACCTACTTTTCTTAATATATGTGAAAAAGACAATGGGGACATCACATGGTGAAGAAACATATAAAACCATTTTAGGGCTTGCCTCTAGAGATTATTAATTTGTTTCTTTCCGATTTTAGTACAAAGTGTTGTTCAATAGCGGCTTTAGCAAGGCTACAATATTATAGCGTAACAGAACTTGGATAAACAATTGTTTTTCCTGATTCACGATTGTCAACACTATTGTAGCTGAGACAACTGTCTATTTTTTGCTGATCAATAAAATAATTTTGCAGATTCCTGTAGGAGCTAGATTCGTGGGAATTCCAGGAACAGAGTCTGCTGAAAACCCGACAGGCTTTATGGTAGAAGTATACTGGGAGCAAGACGACACCGGTGCACTTTGTATCGCTGGCCACTCGCTGAAAGCTCCTATTCCTCAAAATATCCAACTATCATATGCTACTGCTAGACAAAGTAGAAATGGTGGCCGGTCAGCGGTGGTTCATGGGGTTGTCATTGATCCTAGTCAAGTTAGTTCAGCTAATTTTTAATGATGCATGATGGAGACTGAAGAGAATGAAAATAGGGGACAATGAAGTAAAACTTCATTGTATATATATTTTTTTGTTACATGAATTTACTTGTGCATGTGTTTTGCCATTTCCCCTGTTGTAAAGGATTTTTTAAGGAGGAAAATTAGTTTGATACGTTGCAACAGTTTTTATCTTATTTTAATGATTTTGCTTGTTACTTGAACATTAAAAATGAATAATGTCATATACACTTCAAAGTCTTCAACAATGATTTGCATCACAATCATTATTTATGCTTGAAGAAGCCTTTGAGGCACAATCTTTCCGTAGTAATAAATTTTTAAATATTTCGTTGGTGATTTAAATTACACTTGAACGGTGCTAGCTTAAGAATTTTTTGTATTGTTTTTGTTCTAAATAACTTTTTTGTATTTTATAACTTAAAATTTATATAGTGCGTTTAATTTATAATTTTACATTAATTAAATGGTAATTAAATTGATAAAAAAAAAAAAACAATTTATAAAGTACATTAATTGGGATGGTAAATTGCATTTGGGCTAATTGCGACCACCAAAAACCCGTAGATGGAAAAATTTGTCCTATATTTCCACAAATGCTTAAAAATGTCAAATATATTTTGTATTTAGTTTTTTTTTACTATTTTACCAACTCAAATTCATATTTTTTTACTATTTAAAGATTTATAAAACAAGCGAATATTTTTTTTTTCAGTAAGTAAAAGTTTTTTTAAAGTTATCAGAAAACAATTTAGAAGATTTTTAGTACATAAAAGATTTATCAAAAAACTTTTTTAAAGTTTTCTGCATAGAAGAGTAAAAAAGATATGTGCATAGAAGAGTAAAAAAGATATGTACCGAAAAACTTTAAAAATGTATATTATAAAAAAATTTGAAAATTCCCATAATATATGTTGTGTATCGAAAAAACTTAAAAATAAAATTCCGATAAATTAAAAAAAAAATACTCACTTTTTACCAAAAATCTCAAATGATAGAATAATAAAAAATTATAAATTTTAATATTTATACGAGAATAAAAAAATCATTTCCTTACCTTAGTAAAAGTAAAGGTTAAATATAGAAGATATAAAGTAAAACAGTTTAATTGTTTATATATTTTTCTTCATATCAATCTTTATTTTTTATTAATTCTATTTTATTTGAAAATAAAATTAATAAATCTATCATAATATTTATCATAACCTCCGATTCAAATATACATCCTAGATTTACAACCACAGCATAAATCAAATAAACACACCATGTCAATTCATTAACCCTTATACCACACCACACACCCTGCTTCAATATAATACAACACATCGACAACGTTACTCACTACTACTACTACCTAAGACCAAATAGCAAAAAACAAAAGCACATTAAAGAGTGTGTTTATTTGATTTTGAGTATAGATTATTATTTTTAAAAAAATTTAGGGCTCATATTTGAATTGGGTTTTTATTTTTGAGTTTTTAATAATTTTTTCTTCTACATTTTAATATTAAATGGAAATGGTGAAAAAGATGAATATTATTATAAATTTCTTAATTTACTTTTTTTTAAAAAAATAAAATTAATAAAAATGATTAAGTTGACTGGCCACCCAACACCTTTTAATAAAAATAAAATACAGTTTATATATGAATTGATTTTTATTATTTTTTTTTAATTTTATAAGTTTTTTTTTAAAAAAAAATTCTACTATATTTTGATTAAAGACAATGAAAATGATGAAGATTTAGTA
>JBBPBT010000183.1:8184655-8270916 GCA_037974875.1 Cicer bijugum
TCCAGTGAAATTTTATTTATGACACGTGGTCATGTTAAATAATTTGAAAACTCATTCAAGCAATATGTTTATTTATTCTAATTTTTTTCTTTTTTTTAATAAATATTTTTCTTATAAAAAAAAGTAAGTTATCTTCACATCTATTTATATTTATAATATATACACTTATAATAAATTTTATCTTGATAATTCTATTAACAAATGTTTTATAATATATGTCACTACAATCAAAGTATTATTTACATATAAGTTAGAAAATCTTTTTGTTTTAAATAATAATTATAGTTTTTTTTTCAAATTTAAATTTTAGAAAAAGAAAATTATCTATAATTGCACAATTTATTTTTAAATTACATAAATTAAATCTAATTGAATAGTCTCTAGTGAAATTTTATTTATGACACGTGGTCATGTTAAATTCAACCACAATTAGCTCCAATTAAACTAAAAAGAGTCTAAATATAATATTTTGTAAGAAATAGGCCTCCTTGATCATGATTTTGATATAAATTCCAAACATACAATGTACATGCATTATTTGATTGATCTAATAGTTTGAATTGAGAAACATTTCAGGAACATATAATCAAACACTACACACTTGGACAAAACTTGGAATTCAAGCAATCAAGCAAAAATGGATGATATACTACAAGGCTTGAAGAATGATGTATAAATGTGTCTAGTGTTAATAGTGTCTATTAGGTAGACTCAATCATAATGATTTCTCATATAATATCTGCCAATGAAATCATAAAATAAGTTTTAATCAATGAAGTAATCAATCAAGTAATAAATCAATTGGGCAATCGATTGTCTGACTCACAGAATAAAGGTTTCACTAAGTAAATCGATTGGGAAATCGATTACTTAAAGGTTTTCATTAAAACCTGTGTTTTGGGTTTTGAGAAATCAATTGGACAATCGATTGGCACATCAATTGAGTAATCGATTTTGTGATTCACAGAACCAAGCTCTTACTGAGTTAATCGATTGGCAAATCGATTATGAAAATACTTTTTCATCAGACATGTGTTATGTGATCAACATAAATCGATTATTCAATCGATTCTGATATGAACTGAGTATTAGTTTCTGAAAAGTGCATTAAAAGAATCGATTAACAAATCAATTAGTTCATATAGTTTCAAGATTCAAGAAAAACAAGATACACGATAATCGATTGGGAAATCGATTAAGTTGGTATTACACTTTCATAAAATCGATTGGGAAATCGATTTATCGGATGTTTTTCTGAAACTATATAAACGAACTTAATCACAATTTTTCACAATGAATCATAACATTTTTCATAAACACACATAACTGAAAAATACCCCTTGAGAGAAAGATAGTTATATCTCACAAACACTCATTGGCAAAATACCTTGTGTGAGATTTTACATTGTGATTGAGTCACTTTTCTTAGTTTCTTTTGTTTCTTTTTTAAAGAACAATTTCTGTAACTGAAGGTTTGGAAATCCAGTAGTATATACTGGTGGTTATCTTGTTTGATGCTTGTGTTCATCAAAGACAAACCTCAACTTGATCTCGTTAGAGTTTGGCGAGTAGCTCTTAGGGATAGGTTGGTATTGTGGTAGAAGTGGTGTTGAGTTGGATGGATAGGTTGTGATGCTGGAAAGTCTGTAAAAAGTACTCAAGTCAATTCTAGTGAAAAGGCTGAAATCATTGTTGATTTCAGGACTGGATGTAAGCTATCAAACTGATGAACAATATTGTATCTGTACTCTTATCTTGATAATACATGTGTGTATTTGAATCTTTGTCTTGATAAGTTTTTGAATTTATCACTGTTGAATTGGAATTAATATTAAACAAGTTGGTTTTAATATTAAGTTCATCACTTAGGAAAAAATTAGATAATCTTGTTAGTAACATTGTATAAAACATCCTAAGGATAGAGGCCATCATACCAACATATTTTAAATCAAAAAATTAATTTAGAACCATATAATAATATCATATTATACTTGGTGTAAGACAATAATGAATTTTTGGAAATATTTAAAGTCGAACGTGAAAAAAACATGTCTCAAGTTTGGAATTAGTCTATCATAGATTTACATGACAATTTATAATGGAATTCTTTAACATGTTAGAATTATTTTTGATATTAAAGAATATTGTTCATCATTGTCTTGCCCATAAAATCTATAACTATCAATTGGAATAACACTCAAACTCATTTATTTGGCACTTCTAGAGGACTTTGACAAGGAGATCATATCTCCCCTAATCTCTTTGTGTTGGATCTAGAGAGGTTGAACCACATAATTAAAGATTCAGTTACAAACGACCAATGACAACCTCTTCATTTTGATAGGGGTGGGGACCTTACCTCACACATATTCTTTGCTATGAATTATTTATGGTTGTTGAGGTTAGTATAGAACAAATTCAACTCATTAAATCCATTTTGGCTGACTTCTGTCACAATTCTGACCAAAAGATCAACATGGAGAAATTCAAGGTATTTTTCTCTAAAAATATGTCAACTACGGAAGAGGCTTCTTTAAGTCAAAATATGAGGATTGACCTTACTACAAACCTTAGAGCATACCTTGGTGTTCCTTTGATCCATCAACGAGTCTCAAAAGATTCATTCTCTTTTATCATGGATATACTAAGATCTAAACTCACAAATTAGAAAGCTAAATCTCTTTCATTTTCAGATAGAGTTACTCTTACTCAATTATCTTTATCTATCATTCATGCTTATGTAATGCAAACCCTATAAATTCCTAGTTCTATTTGTGACGAAGTTGAGAGGGTATGCCATAACTTTATATGGGGTAGTAAAACTGAACAGAGAGCATGCCATTTGATCTCTTTTGATATAATTTGCAAGCCAAAACAAGAAGGTGGACTTGACTTTAAGAATGTCAAAGTCCTTAATCTAACATATATGACCAAACTTGTTTATCAACTAGACAGAGGCATATTTTGAATTCAACCAGTCAAAGCCAAATATAATTGTGGTATTACGAACACCCCTCTTATCTAACAACGCGACATTGCTTCAAATACTTGGGGGAATATTTCTAAGTAGTGGCCAAATACATATGGGTTATTCATAATGATCATTCTACAAAACTTTGGAAGGATAATAGGATATCAGGCTGTGGAAAACTGGTTGACTCAATACCTCAAGTCATTCGATCTAGAGAATATGAGTTTTCTATGTCGAGCTACACCAGTGGTACAAATTTGGAGTCAACTGCAACAAATTATGATTGAGTCACTATGTGAGAAAATTCGATCCTTGAAGCCTCCAACCGATGCATCTCTAGATTTCCTTGCATGGCTGGCTGCCACTAACGACCAATTTACTCTCAAGTTAGTCTATAATAACCTCACAAACCATGAGACAAATGTTGACTCGATAATACTGTTCAGAGAGATTTGGAATTGGCAGGGCCCAATTAGAGTTAGGACGACACTTTAGAAGATGGCACACTTGTTATAGAGACCCAATGAGAGATGTTATAGAGGCATGACCTCTAAAGACCTTTATCAGTGTTGTCTCTTTGCATCTAAGATCCTTATGCATGTTGCGAGGGACTGTGAGGATGTCCAACTAATTTGGAATAAAGTTATTAAGCCTGTAATTTATAGCAATGTCTTTAGTTGGGTACTTATGCTTGACTTGAATGGAATCTTACACACAACGACACTGAAAATATTCCTTGGGGTGGAAAAATATTCTTTGGTGTGGCAGTTAATAAACTCCGAAAATATGGAAACTCTTTGATTTTTCCCAAAGTACAAAGACGGGGAGGGATTTGTGGCATTACAGTTGTAACTAAGTTGACTTTATTTATAACTCTTTGATTAAGAGTAAGGTTCTAAAGCAGAACTTGATTAACCATAATAAAAAAAAGGATTAAATCCCTTATGAGGGTTATGAAGATGAACGTTGATGGTGTTTACACCCATATTGATGGCTCCTCGAAATGTGGCAAAATCCTTCTACTGTACAGTTGCATCCAATAGCTCCTTATTTTCTAAAATGTGGCATTTTTGTCTTGATGTTTTTATTGGCTTTCGATAGATGTATTTGTAATGTTATTTTTTATACTAACTCCTTGACTCTTCTCTCCATGATCAAGAAAGACTATACTCAAAGCTTCAGGACAACATGCGACCTTGACGCCATATCTCAACACATAATACAAAGACCTTAAGAGCATAATACAAAGAGTTTAAGCAAAACTTCATTTAAGTTGTGTACCTTAACCACCACCTAGTCTCAATTTGTTAAAAAGTTGCAAATAGTGGATAAATTAGCTGATAGTGAACGAACTTATAGAAAGTAAAAAAATGAATGAACTAGTTGACGGCGAAAAATAGATAAGGTAGTTGAAGTGTTTTGTATAATCAATAGCGATTAAATTAACTAAAAAATGTAAAATGACATAAAACAACATCTTAAATTAATAATTATTTTTACCAACATAGGTTGGCTGAGTTGGTAATGAGTTAACTCATAATCTACGAAGTCGTGAGTTCAACTTTCATTGCTGAACTTTTTTAGTGGATAGTAAATTTGATAAGTTATTATTGAAATAAATTTATATCACTTATGTTTAAAATGTTTATAATTTAAAATTTACATGTTACTATTTAATATATGTTTTATTTATTTTCATTACATTAATTATATTTTTGTATAGTTATTCATAGTTTATAAAATTTATCACTGGAAAATTAATCATAAAAGTGTTGGCAATATACATATTGCTTTTTCCGGGAAAAATATATAGAATTATAATTAAAATAAAAATTTAAAATATTCTTAACTACGTAACTGTATAACAATGAACAAATGATAATATAATTATATCTAGGTAAATAAGCATATAGAATTATATCTAGGTAAAAAGGGGACATAAAGGAATTTTGTTGTTGTGATACTCTATATTTAACAATTAGTTCAACCGATATTTTTTTCAAAACATTTATAATTCAATCGACAAATTTATCTATTGTAACCTTACTATTATCTATTATCCAAACATTTCTTGTAAATGATTATTGATCATATCTTCTTGTTGATAAATCTCGATCAAATCGTCTAGTAAATAATTCATATTTTCTTATGATAAATCTTGATCAAATCTTCTTGTTGATAAGTTGTTCATCACATCTTCAAATCTTGACCATATCTTTTTTCAACTTAGTCAAATATTTTATTCAATTATAAATTTGAATGAAATCTTATTTTAGATTGTCTTCAAAAACACGAATATTATTTCATACTCTATGAAGTCAAATATATTGTTCTCATAAAATATTTTTGTTAACATCAAAACTCTAAGCTTAAAACCAACTTGGTTTCAACATATACTAGTATACAAGGATGACAATGGACATCCACAAGTATGGGTAATAGCCATCTGCTACTCGCTTCATTGGACAATAATGGTATTTGTGTACTATTCATATCTGCACATATATCCCCTAAATGAGTATTTAGAAGATTTTTAAGTATCCACATCTATTATCTTTTAAATAAAAATTTATTTATGTATAAAATTTATTTATTATTTGCAAATTATGTAGTTTTTTTCCTCCTCTTTTGTCAACACATAAGAAGTAGTAATACATAAAAACATTAATTAATACATTAACACATAAACAAAATGTATCATAAAATTTCATCATAAAAATATTATTACATTATACTACAAATAAAATTCATTACAATATAGTAAGTTTTTTTTATTTATCAACAGGTATAGATACCAACGGTATATATATCATTACATCTACCTCTTTATCCCTACATCTGCCTCCATATTCATTAACTAAATGATTGTCTAAATATTTGTTCATATTACCTGTATGTATTTGTTAAGCAACCAACAAATATTTGTTAAGCTACTTGCATATTCTTTTTCTTCTCTTGTGGAAGAAAAAATTCGTGGAGCCCATGGGTACTTGGTTGATAAATGCTTGAAGGATGGGATCAACGATTGAACAAATGAACATGGTGGATCACTTGAAAATCGACGCAAACTCTTAATTGAGGTGGTTGAGTTGCTACTTTTGGTATTAGAGCATTAAAAGTGTTGGGTTCAAGTGTGAGTGATTAAGTTCCATATTGACTTGAGCTAAGTGTTGGATATATAAAAGTGGTGACCTATATACATATTTCCTTAATGTTTCAAGTGGAAGTGTGGTGTTAAGGTCTCTTATGGATCCTAACGGTTAGCTTATTGCTACTCTCGACGCTCCCCAAAAAGTGGTGTCTAAGTTATGGTTCAGCTTGTCGGTGGAGCAATAATGGATCCTAGTGTTGGATCCTGGTATTGAAATTATTCCTACTGGTGTAGTGAGGAAGTGAGTCATGTTGGTAATAATGGTGGTATACCAATATAGGACGTGGGAGACTCACACTTGAGGGATAAATAATTGGGTTCAAGTTTGAGTTGTTAAGTCCCATATTGACTAAGAATGAGCTAAATTTGAGTATTCAAGAGTGCTAACCAATATACCTAATGCTTTAAGGTTTTGGGTTTAGATATGACATTAAAATCTATTTTGGTCGTGAACATTTGGCTCATTGTTGCTCCCCATACACCTATACTCCTCAACAAGTGGCACAAGAGCCATAATTTAGCTTGGTGGGGGAGCATGAGTGGGATCCTAGTGTGGATAATGTCTAGTGATGTGGGTGGCTCACACTTGAGGGAAAAATTGTTGGAATTGAAATGTGAATGGTTCGACTTGGTGGGGGAATGAGGGTGGGTCTTGGTACTGGATCCCTGTATCAAAAGTCTTTTTGGAAGTGTAGTAAGGAGACATGTCTCAATTGTAATAACTACGATACAAGTATATAGGATGTGAGAGACTCATAGTTGAGGGGGAAATGGTTGGGTTCAAGTATGAATGGTTAAGTCTCCCATTGACTTAAGCTAAATGTTGGATATAAAAGAGTGGTGACCCATATACCTAATGCCTTAAGGTTTTTGGTGGAGATGTGGGGTGAAAGTCTTTTAAGAATATTGGATATTTAGTCCAATGATGTTCCTAACGTTCCCACAAACTTCTTAACAAGATGGTTGGTTTCAAGTGTGAATGCTTAAGTCTCACATTGATTAAGAATGAACTAAATTTTGGATATATAAGAGTGGTGACCCATATACCTAATACCATAAAGTTTTGGTTGAGATGTGGCATTAAAGTCTCTTGTTGTCCCGAAGCATTTGGCCTATTCTTACTTTGTGTACACCTAGACTTGCCAACAAGTGGTATTAGAGCCATTGTCCAGTTTGGCGGTAGAGCGGGAATGGATCCTGGTGTTGGATCCTTATATCAAAACTCCTCTTAAGAATATAATAAAGAGGTGAATTTCCTTGATAATAACAGCAGTGCAAGTCCTAAATCGACTTGAGCTAAATTTTGGATGTGTGAGAGTGGTGACCCAAATACCTAATGTCTTATCATTTTTGGTGGAAACATGGTGTTAAGGTCTCTTACATATCTTGAACATTTAGTTCATTGCTGTTTCCGACACACCCTCAACCACAAGAATCGATGTAAAGTCATTTTTAATGGATTTAAATTGTGTTTTCCACAACATTGTGCGATGTTCTTTTTCAACCACTTTTACAAATGCTTCATTTTCATTCTCAATTTCAACTTGCAATTATTTAGTCATATGTACTAGAATTTCATTTCTAGCTCACTAATAACAAAACATATATACATGACTATATAAGATATAAGAAATTCTTAATGGTACGAGGAAAAGCAAAGAATTATTACCGATGAGTTTATATGTATCATCTAAGTTATAGTACAATTAATGATGTAATCACAAAAACATCAAACATAAATGTTGTCTTAATCTCCATCATAACCACCTTTGTCATAAAGCTACTGTATGATTACAAGTTTTCAACATATTTAAGTAGTGACTTTTGTTGAGGCATTCACACCATGATCCTTCATAATATCCATACATAAGAATTTCTCCACTAATTCAAAACCATGAATTACAAAATTAGTTGACCCTACATGTCAATGTTCTAAAAAAAACCTGAGCATACAATTTTTTTGGGGAATTGGCACATTGACCCTTTAAGTCAAATCTTCTTTACACAACCTAAAATCTACATATTGCTAGAGACAAACTAAAGCCACTATCGGGGAAGGTTACAAAGGTGTGCGACTATTTCTGTTTTTCTTTTTCTAAGCAGTGTTATTTCAATGATTACACACTTAGGATGAAGCACTAAACACTGAATAATATAAAGTTGAACGAATGCGTTTGTTGAAACTGAAACTTTAAATTCTAAGTACTTAGAGAAATTTGAGTTCTTAAGATTTTGTGTATATTGTTTTGCTTGCGTTTTTCATCAGTCTTGATTCACTATATATAGATGAATTTAGGGTTTTTGAAATCATATCTCAAATTCACCTTGGTCAACAAAGATTTCTGTCAATTTTAATTGTGAAAGACATGTTTTGAGAATGTGATTGTTTGGCAATCTTTTGTTTCCAAACTTGATCTTTTTGAATGTTGCTATCTCATAAAATATGGATTTTGTTTGAAAACTCTACATGCGAATCTTCCTTCATTTGGTTTGTTGATTTGAGCGGGAATGGTTTCGGGCCTAAGCTAAGACTTCCTAGAATTATAATTTGCTTGAGTGACATTTATCTTTTATCACAATCACTGAATTTCCCTTGGAGGCATTGGCTTTTGCTTTTCACAATACGACTTGATTATTTGAGTCAGATGTTGTATACTTTGCTTTCTTAATAGTAAGAGGTACACTACATGACTTCAAATTTGTGGTTCGGAAAAATCATGTTTGTTGCATTATCAGAGTTAGTGCAACCTTAAGGTTTTATCATTATAAAAAAGGGGGATAATGTAAATATGCAAGAATACTTATTTTTTTTATGAAGACAAAGACCAAGTAAAGTGATCAAGTTGCAAGTTCAAAGTGAGGTCAACAATCAAGTCAACTATTGTCAATATGCTAGAATACTTATAGTTTAAGGTACATGATGCAATCTAATATTGTTATATTTCAAATGCACACGAGAACCTTCTACTTAAACATATGCATCAAAAATAATTTTTAAAAAATGTCAAAATGTATGAACAAATGTTTGGAAAATCAAATTTTAACAAAGTCATGTTTGTATTCACTACATATAAGTGTAGCCGGATGCATATGAAGTCAATAGCAAAGACTGCACATGTGAATTTGCAACAACATGTTGTAGCCGAATAAAAATCCAAGTTAGTAGCAAAAACTGCACATCTATATTCGACTATAGCATGATGTAGCCGTGTACAAAACCAAGTAAGTGGAAAATTTCAGTCATCTGTATTTGACTACATGGATCTATATTCAAATACAAGCACATAATGTTTGAAAAATTTAACGTTACAGAAATGTATTTGACTACACTTAGGCAGTAGTCGAATACAACTGCGAAACAATGCCATTTTTTAGTTCTGATTCAATTTTGATCATTGCATATGTTCATCAAACATCTAGAATGATTGTCATCTGAAGTGATGTCTTATGAGTATAAATATCTCATGGTCTCAAGTTTTAAAAAAAGAATCTTAGAACAACTTTGAATAACTTTCTGAAATATTTTGTGAATTATTCAATTTCAGACTTTCATATTTCAAGTACATGTTTTAAATTGTCATATCATTGAAAAAAGTTCTCTTTTGTACTTGAAATTATATTAGTGTTATTATTGTACAAGAAAGCATCAACTATTATTACCTCTTGATTACAATCAAAATCATTATTGTAAATAGACTAAGTTACTGTCTTGTTTGAAGAAAGTGGTGTATTTTATTCAAGTAGTGAAAACTAAGATAGTGATGTGCTATCTTAGACAAATTGTTAGCAGATTGTAACTGAAGTCTTAGAGTTAAACTTGTACTTATTCTAACAATATTTTAAAATCTCTTGTGGTGTGCAAGAGGATTGGACGTACCATTGGTTGTAAGGGGAACTTTGATAAATTCTATGTGTTCTACCATTTACATTTTACCATACTCTATTCATAGTCAGAAAATAATCCACTAAGTCTCTAAAAACCAAAGAATTTCTAAACACCTAATTCACCACCTCTTAGGTGCGCATCTATACTAACATACTGCGTGACTTAAAATTGTGGTTCGGGCAAATCAAGTTTGTTGCATAATTAGAGTTAGTGCAACCTTAGAGTGTACTACGTATTCGAGGAAGCACTCTAGAATGTGTTGCCGTCTTAAGAGTCAACATAATATATACTTCAGATGCAAACTTGAATAATGGCTACAGACACATGCTGAAAGTAAACTTCAGAGGAATGCTAAATTTACTATTCCTGAAAGGCACACTAATGTTGTTGTTCATCAGAAACACAAAAACATCAAAGGCACGCTGAATCTTTAGAGGCAGACGCAAAGACTCCTGCTAACTAGTAGCACGCTTTACCAGAAACATGTTGAGCTTCCAAAAGCAAGTAGAACTACCCGAAACACGCTAGGCTTCTAGGAGCACACTTGTAGAGACAAATGCGTGTACTTTTTCAGAGCGTGACTTTTCCTAATTATGAGGATTTCATTGATTTATTTTGTTGGACGCAATTGGTTTTACAGTTAAACTTCTAATGTTAAAGAAAGTATTTTATGAGAATAATAAATATGATTTCACATAGTAAAAAAGAATATTCATGTTTTTGAAGAAAATCTAAAATAAGATTTAATGCAAATTTATGATTGAAGAAAATGATTCACCGAGTTAAAAAGAAAATTTGGTCAAAATTTTTGGAGAAAATATAAAATAAGATTTGATTCAGATTTATGATTGAAGAAAATCTTTGACAAAGTTGAAAAAAAGATATGGTCATCTGTTTTTTGATGAAAATCTACAATTTTATTCAGATTATGATTTAATAGTAATATAAATGTGTGCATTTGACTACGTGATAAATGTGTGCATAGTTATATTTTAATTATTTAAGACTATTTCCTATTTTAATTATTTGTTTTGTAATTAATTGTCTTAAGATATTAGTAATAGTGTGATTAATTTCTTTATTTTTATATATTTTCTATGATATGATGGTTTTATACGTATTTATTGTGATTTAGTAATAAATATACATTATTCATTTTATATATTTTTTTATCGTTTTGACTATTCTATAAAGATGGTAATATTTTTATGTGATTATTTTAGAAAATATTATAGTAATAATTGTAGTTAATATTGTGAATATGAGGGGTTTTGTTATTAATGAATTTTAAAATAGTAATTGGTTTTTATAAATATTAGTAATACTTTAATAATAAAATTGTGTTAAAAAAATATTTTGGTAATTGGTTTTATTTTAAAAAATAATATAAAAGAAAGGAGTAAAATGTGTTTTATATGTTAGGCCCATATACAAGTAAAACATATATATATATATATATATATATATATATATAAGGAAACAACATGCCTAACCAGGAATAAACAACATTAGGATTATCTTTTGGTATAGGTGATCGATATCTGTTTCAGAAAACTTTCTCCATTTTTTTTTCTTCCAAATTCCAGTATGCTGCTTCATTCATTTAGCTAGTCAATTAAACACACTTCCTCGTATTTTTAACAATTTTAATTTGTCTCTAAAAGATCCAACTTATCTGTTTATGAAATTTGTTATTTTGCATCGTTCTTCTTCACCATAAGTCCGATTTAAGTGAAAACAATACCAAAACAAACTTGTCAATGACGACTATATTATACCATGATTATTTTCTGATTTAGGTAAGTTTCTTGATTCAATTTCGAAAATTGACCCTTTTAGAGTGTGTTTTCATAATTTATTTTTGACATTTACCCATAAATTATCGAGTTAGACCGATTGAAGGACAAAAAATCAAATAACAAATGCTTTTTCTTATGAACTCGTATTCGTGTGTGAAAGCATCAAAATATGGTAAGGGGTGATAGGGCGTTTGATTTCATGAGTATATTAAAATATTAAATGAAAGGGAAAACTGTATTTTCCAAAAATTCATTCGGGGTTCGCTACTCACGGCAATAGCCCTATTTATTAATAATCGAATTAATATGACTAATTTGAGTTTGCAGGATTAAAATATGGATGAAAAACTTTTATTAGGCTGTTGTCTGGTTTAAATTCTGCAACTGTGTGGTATATGTGAAAAAAGTTTAAGTTTTTATTTTTAATGTGTTGAAAGTGTTATTTATGATATATGTGATACAATTTGAATATAAATGTGGCATATATGAAGGTTTTATTTCCTATTTGTATGTGATGAAAGTTTAAATTTTTATGATCTAACAAATTAAAGTTTTGATTTTTATGATACTTATATGAATATATGATTTCTTGATATGTGTGGTGGAAGCTTTGATCTTTGTGATAGTTTTTTATGAATATACGATCTTTATGATATGTGGGGCGGAAGCTTGATTTTTATGATGGTTGTTTATGAATATTTGATTTTTCATGATAAGAACCTATGATGTATGATCTTAGTGATATTGGAATAAGGTGATAACTTCATATAAGTTATCTTTGGATCATTTGACCTAATCTTAGTCGGCTGTGTGGGAATGTTTGATTTTCATAATACATCAACATGTTATGGCATATGCATCTTAGTGGGATGTGTGGAAATATTTTATTTTGACTTTGCATTATATTGTCATGGCATATATATGTATGTTCGTGGAAGTTGCCTTTGTGGTAAATTTGTTTTTCCTATTAGTATGAGTGATTTTCAGTGTGGAAGTTGCCTTAGTGAAAGGTATTATATCCGGATCATATAGTTATCAGAAACCTGCATATCATTACACCATCTTGTGATTGTTTTTTTTTTTTTGGTTAATGTGTCTCTAATGTGATAATAATTTCTCTTAGATGATTTGATATTATAATGAAATATTGATTTTCCTTAAGTGATTTTGAATCTATAGTAAGATTATTTCCTTGAATTTTTTTTGATATATTATGATGTGCATGATATGACTATGTGTTGATTATTTGTGTGTTCTTCTTACTTATATTACACTATCAACATGATTTAAAAACCCACCTCCTTCGTTGTTTGTGATTGACTGATTTAACCCTGCATTTGTGAAATTGCAGTTATTATAGGATAATGAGTCTTGAAATTCAAGTTTGGGAGAAGTCCCGCTCTATTAGGTTATATTTGGAATTAGAGTTATTAGTTCTATTTTACTTATTTAATTGGAAACAACTTTTGGTAGGAAACCCATACTTGTACTACTAAGTGTTTGGAATTGAATTAAGAAATGATAGTTAAATAAAGTTTATTGAGATTGCATTGTTCTATAAGTGAAAAAGTATAAAGTATTCAATTTGTATTTCAAGAAACATGATGTCCTAATAACTCATAAAAGTTTCTTTTCTATTGTAGGAGTTTTTATTTATCCACTACGAATTTTGCTGAAAATATGATATACATGAATAGTAGTTTAGGTATTCTTACTTGAATAATTAAAAAAAAAGTTGTCATTATTTTTTTAAGAAGTAAGTATTTATGAAATAATAATTTTGATAAAAAATTCGGGGCGTTACATTATGGTATCAGAGCAGGTCTCCCCAATCAGGTCGAATGTGTTAAGTGTCGATTTAGTGTTGGTAAGATGTTAGTTGTGGTTGCTTGTGAATTATGTTCATTATTTGATTTTTATCTAATACTATTGGGTTATGTGCCATATGTTTTTCCTTAAACGTAGATGTCTTGTGGATTGATTGCCACCTAATTGGTGAGGTTGCTTGTTATCTATTTATTGTTGCTTAACGGTTTTATTTTTTGTTCCTTTGAGGTGCTTACTTGAGTAAATAAGTACTTCTTGAAATTGCCTTATTAGTTTTCTAAATTACATAATCACTTAAGCTCACCTAGTTCAGTCTTCTCAACTCTATGGCTGTAACTACAACATGTTAAGGAAAAATTACAGCCACTAATGGGCCAATTTACAAGTATTTGATATTGAATAATCTAAGTCGATAAATATTTCCATGTATTTGATGTTATTTTCTTTTTGATTATGTCTAGACTTAGGGGGTTCAGATTTTATCATATTTTTGCAAAATTGTTTTATGAGAATCCTGTTGTTCTTGTTCTTGTGAATTATTTTGAGTGTATTGTTATACAAACTGAAATAGTGGAGGAGTCTTTTTATAGTCAATCCTCAAACAAGTATCTTGCTTCAGAAAAATTGTCTGGTTGCAGTTACATTTATTTCGAAAAAGATATGTTTGGATAGGTGTGATGCTTGTTGTTTCTTCATTCGACTGTTTACTGCAGTTTTCAAATATTTATTTCAATTAACAGTCCTAAATTCCCTTCCAAACCATCTTTGCCAATAGAAAAAGTACTTATAGATAGTTTTTCCATTTATTGTAATTGAGTAGGTAACCAATTGAAACAATTCTTGTATTTTTGTCTTTTTCTGAATTTTTCACACCATCCAGTATCAGAGGAAAAATAGTGAGTATCAAGATCAAAGGTAAACTTTCCTTGATTCATAATATGATATGGAGTCTTTTAGACCTATCAAAAAATCAAATCTCTCAAGTCATACACAAATTCCAGAATGTTGACCGTCATCAGAGGCATTGACTTTTGTAGAGGCGTTGACTTTTTGTAAATTAAATCTGACACATTAAATATTTTCCAGGTGCGTTGACTTTTGACATAGTCATTGACTTTTGTCAGAGTTTGAAGCATGAAAGTCAAAGTCAGTGTTTGATCATTAGAGACAATGCCAGAAGCATTAGAGGAAAAATGCTGCTTGGATTGAATAGCTTCCAAAAGCATAGACAAATATCAAAGGCATGCTGAGTTATCAAAGTCAGAGTCATTTTTACCAAACTTAGCACTTCAAAGTTTTGTATTTGAGCCAACGCATTAGAGGCACTGCATTGGAGGCTACGGATTGGAGTCAGCGCATTAGAGACACACTTCATTTGGTCGTGTTTCCTTCCTCTAGTCATATTTCTTCCTCAAGTTCTAATTTTTTCTTGTGATTCGTTTTTGTCCTTTGGTTCTGAATTTTTTTTATTTCATTTTTCATTCTTTCCTTTGATTTTTTCTTTTTCCTCTAATTTGTTCCTTGGTTTGGAATGTACTTATTTGTTTTGACTTGATCTAGAAAATTAGTACACTAAATTGTTCTGACAAACTTCCTTTTGTTATCAAAAAAATACAAAAGGAATTGTTCTCTAAAACTATTTTGGTTCTAAGAATCTTCCCTTTTATGTAGATTACAAAACTCTATTTTGTTGAACAATTTAAAAGTAAAAAATATGCCATAATAAACAAATTCTCCCCCTAACATAAACGAAATTTAAAATATTAAAACTCCCCCTATGTAAAGTAACTAAACATAATGTATTATCAATAATTGTTCTACAAATTATATTCTTTTTCTCCATATTTGTTATCAGAAAAAAAAGGAGTAAAAAAATGACTATGTAAGAAACAAGTAAAAAAGAAATAAATGATTGAAAAAGAACTAATAAATAAAAAAATCATAAAGCATAATCATGTGATAAGGAATACAATCCAAGAATACTAACAAGATCCTTTTTTTCTTTAATGAAAAGGAACCTGTCTTCAGTTAGGGGTTTTGTTAAGTTCTCAACCCATTTATGATTAGTGTTAGAAAATTTGATGTCAAGGATACTTTTTTGAACAAAACCTCTGATGAAGTGATGTTTGATTTCAATGTGTTTGGCTTTGAAGAGCTGAATTGGATTTTTGGTTAAGCAAATGGCAGAAGTGTTGTCCCAAAATATAGGAATTTGAAATTAGTAGAGTTCGTAATCTTCTAATTTATGTTTCATCCATAAGATCTGAGTACTCCAACTAGCCGATGATATATATTATGCTTATACTCTTGATAAAGCAATTGTTCGTTGCATCTAGCTAGAGCATGATATCGTATTGTTGCCAAGAAAAGTATTGTTTCCACTTGTTCTTTTCCTTTCAAGTTTGTTACTTGCATAGTCAACATGAAAATAACCATTTAGTTCTTAAATATATCATATTGTTGCCTTTCAACAATTTAAGTATTCTTTTGACTGCTATTAGATGAAATTCTCTTGGGTCTGACTGGAATCTGGTATAGAGAATAACACTCAAAATAATGTCTATCGTTGGAGCAGTTAAATATAAGAGTGATCCTATCAGTCCTTTAAAGATTTTATTATGAACTCGTGTTCCCGAATCATGTTTTATTAAGTGAGTAGGTTTGGTGCATCAGAGTGCTCATGGGTTTGCACTCATCCATTTTTAATGTTTTAAGAAGTTCTTTGGTGTATTTGGTTTGATGGATCAATAAATTGTCTTGAGTATGATGGATCTGAATTCCCAAGAAAAATTTGAGTTCCCCCATCATGCTCATTTGGAACTCTTTCTACTTCGACTTAGCAAATTATTGGCACAACTCGCCATTCGTAGAACCAAATATTATATCATGCACATATATTTGTACTATAAGAAAATTATTATGTGAAGTTTTTATGAATAATGTAGTATCAACTTTTCCTCTTTCAAAGTTATTTTCAAGAAATAAACCACTTAATCTATCATACCAAGTCCTAGGTGTTTGTTTCAATCCATAATATGATTATTTTAAGTTTAAATGTATACTTAGGAAATTCATTATTTTCCAACCTTGGTGGTTGTCTTACATATACTTCCTCGTTAATATATCCATTTGAAAAAGTAATTTTTACATTCATTTGGTATAAAATAATATCGATTAACCTCTAACCTTGTCATAAGAACAAATGTCTAAGTGTAATCAATGCCTTCTAGTTGATTGTATCCTTGTGCTACACGTATGGCCTTGTTTCTCAATAATTCTCCTTTTTCATTCAATATATTTATGAACACCCATTTATTTCCAATTAGTTTCTTATCTTTTGGTCTTGGCACCAAATCCTAAACATAATTTCTTTTGAATTCATTTAATTCTTCTTGCATCACTAAAATCCAACATTCATTTAACCACATATGTTGGTTCTATTTCAGAGAGTAAGCCAAAAAGAGATGTACCCTTAATGACATATCTTGTTTTTATTGAATCACTTGAATTTACAATAATCAGAGTTTGACCAAGTCTTCTATTTTGCTTGGTTCTGCTGATGTTTGAGTTCTTTCTAGAGTGCTTGGATCATTTTATTTTGGTGTACCTGCAAAGTCATAGTCTTGCTCTAATTCTTTATAGTTAGGTTGTTTCCATTAAATTTGACATGAATTGATTCTTTCAAAATTTTGGTTTCTTGGTTATATACTTTGTAGGCTTTTGACCTTTCAGTATATCTTAAGAGAATTCTATTTTATGACTTAGAATCAAATTTTCCTAGTTTATCTTTTGTGTTTAAAATAAAACAAATACAACCAAATTGTCGAAAATAGGAAATATTAGGTTTTCTATTCTTCCATAGTTCATTAGGTGATTTATTTAGCATGGGTCTAATTAATATCTTATTCTGAAGCTAATGGCTCAATTTATAACACCCCAAGTTTCAAAGCGAGTGTGTATTTTTTTTTTCAAAAGAAATTAAAATAAAACAGAGAAAACAAATAAGGAAATACCTTTGGATACATATTTAAGTCATTAAAATTTACAAGCAGCAGAAAAGTTTTTCGAAATATGAATCCAAAGCATTTACACATCAAGAAGCGGTACATGGAATCCATCTAAAATAACATGTCATGCTGACAATATTAGTACATGTACATTCTTCCAATTTAAAATAATAGTAACCCAAAAGAAAGACATTTGTTTCCTCCATGTCAACCTAATCTGATCATTCTATAAATAACAAAAAACTATACGCCCTGAGTGATCTCCACACGCCCCGTAAGATCCTCCTAACATAGCTCCAGTCAGGCCTTCCCATCCACAGGGTACGAACCGGTAGGATTGTCCTGGTTCTCATCTGAAGGCAAAGCCCAGATTTCCACAATAGTTGTAAAAGGTCACCTACCGAAATTAAAAATTAACACATAACATTTAAGTTTTTAAATGCACAAAATAACATTTCAACTTAGCATACACCATAAAAGGGTTTCTATATGCCAAACATGCATAAACAAAGTTGAAAAATGAAGTTTTTAACAAAACAACACTGTTGTATTCGAATACAACATCTTTGTATTCGAATACAAGGCTATTTCAGCATTTAGCAGCAAAACAGCGTGTTTGTATTCGACTACAACAGTCTGTATTCGACTACACAGTAGGTCAGTGGCAAAACAACATGTCTGTATTCGACTACACAGAAAGTCAGTGGCAAAACATCATATCTGTATTCGAACACAGCTTGCTGTATTCGAATACACATCAGACAACAGCCGAAAAACAACAAAATTCAGCATTTTTCAGCTTTTCAAATCAATCAACACTTACCCACAAATCCAAACAATCAAACTTAGCAATTATAGTGCAATCACCATGACATCTTGAGCTTCGAAACAATTTTGCAATCAATGACACTTACACACAATTCCAAAACAAAATACTTAGCAATTATAACACAATTACCACGACATCTTAAGTTTCGAAATGGTTTTGCAGTCAAACACGTTATCACACAATTCCTAAACATCCACACTTGGCAATTATAACACAATCACCACAACTACTTTAGTTTCGAAATGGTTTTGCAATCAATCACACTTACACACAATTCCAAAACATAACACTTAGCACTTATAACACAATCACTACGACATGATGAGTTTCGAAATAGTTTTGCAACCAGACACACTATCACACAATTCCAAAACATAACACTTAGCAAATAAAACCCAATTACCATGACAACTTAAGTTCAAACACTCAATCATAAACTTGAATCAAACACGACTCGTGTGCCGATCACCCTAATGCAATGCGTATATGCCAAAATGCATGGACTCAGAATTCCAAATCAAAACCCTCCTCGAAGGGCCGTAAATCATAATTGTACCGCCTATCGCAGGCCAAAGTACCAATTACCGAGGTGCCACATATCACGGGTCTGCACGGTTTACTAAAAAGAACGTAAATTGTAAATGTACCGCCTATCACAGGCCAAAGTACTATTTACCGAGGTGCCATCTATCACGGGACTGCACAATTTACAAAAAACTGTAAATCGTAAAATGTACCGCCGATCACGGGCCAAAGTTCTATTTATCAAGGTGCCACCTATCACGGGTCTGCACAATTTACAAAAACGTAAATCATAAATGTACCGCCTATCAGATGCCAAAGTACTATTTATCAAGGTGCCACCTATCACGGGTCTGCACGATTTACAAAAAGCAAGAAAATGCATGAACATATACTGATTCCGTCCACAATAATCGTTAAGCAAATGCAGATATTAAAAGATTCCCCATTTTTAATACTCATTTAACTTAAACGAATTTCACAACACATTAAGTAAACAAGACATTAAGAGATTCCCCATTCTTAATACTCATTTAACTTAAACGATTTTCACAACAAACATTAAGCAAACAGAAATATTAAGAAATTCCCCATTCTTAATACTTTTTTAACTTAAACGATTTTCCAAAACAAACATTAAGTAAACAAGACATTAAGAGATTCCCCATTCTTAATACTCATTTAACTTAAATGATTTTCCAAAACAAACATTAAGTAAACAAGACATTAAGAGATTCCCCATTCTTAATACCCATTTAACTTAAACGATTTTCAAATTCCACACAAAACAAACTCAAACTTATTATCAAATTCAATCCACGATTCACACCAAAACATATCAATTCATTTCTCCACAAAATCCAACCATACACAAATCAAATTTCATCAGTATTAATTAAGAACACGTAAAATACGACGAACACAAATCAACACAACCTACCACTCAAACACATCAAATTTCATTTACTCAAAACATACACAAATGAGTTAAATTCATTTTCCCCAAATCAATACATTAACCCTAACAAAATTATTTTTCACACAACCACAGATAAGTCCCTAAATGCAAACTAAAAGTTTGGAAGGAGCCCTTACCTTCTCGTTAGCTTTAACGTGCGATTACGGTACCGCGAGTAAATCCGGTAAAATCTCCGCTCGCAACGTCGCTTCCAAAGTTGGTTCCCTAGCACCGTAGCGTAGTAGTGAGCAACTTTCCCTTCTATCTCTTCGAGAAACGAAGCTTAGATCTAGATGAAACAGGGTGGTTTGTGTTTGACGGTTTTAAAATCCCTAACTCCGTTTTCGAATCCGGGAAGAAGGAAGAAGCTGAGAATTTGATCTTTCTCACCCACTAAGCCTTGGGTTTCTTTTCTAATACATATATACATATATTTTAATATAATAATATATAATATAATATATATATATATATAATTAAACCTAAACCAATAAATACCTAAATATCTAGATATTTATGAAAATCGTCACTTCTCAAACCATTTTGGTAAAAATACCTACTCTCGTCACAACTCAATTGACAGATACAATTTTCAGTAACTCGATATATTTTTAACAAAATTGTCCAGTATTAAATTCTTCGTGACATAAATAAATTATTTTCCGATAAATAATTTTAATCCAATTTCCAAAAATATATTTTTGGCATTTAACTCACTAAATACCAAAAACTGGGCTAACAGCCTAAGGAACTCAACACAAAATACCCTAAAATTGTATAATTTAGGATTTAAAATTAAGGGTCTTACACAATTGGTTGTGGGACTGTGCTGAGGAGGTACTTATCTCCGAAGTACTGGGCTCGAATTCCACGGAAGGCAAACAACTCGTTATTTTCAACGGAGTGGCTAGGGGGCGAGAAGAATGTGAGGTAGCATCGCTGGTAACGGTAATGGCCGGTGTGTTATAATTATCTTCACAAAAACTTATAAAGAATTTATTTTTCAAATTCTACTCCATGATCACTTATAATAGTTATAATTTTTTTTGACATTTCTCCTTCATTACTTGCTTAAAAAAAGTGATAAACACTTTATGACAATCACCTTTATTTCTTAGTAACTTTACTCCAAGTCCACCTAATTATAGTCATCAACTATGACCAAACCATACTTCTTTCCATTTAGAGAGATTGTTTTAACTGGCCTCAAAAGATGTATATGCAAGAGCTCAAGGGGTTTGGATGTAGACACAAATTTCAGAGGAAAATGAATTATTTGTTTGTTTTCCCATTTGACAAGCTTCACACATACCTTATGTTTTGTATCTAAGATTGGGCAATCCTCTAACTAGTTAAATTTAATTTAATTTTGATATTAATTTTAAGTTTGCATGACCTAACCTTTTAGGCAAAATTGATTGTTCTTCATTAATTGACATGAGGCGCTTAGAATCTTGGTTTACTAGGTTTGAAAGGTTTATTTTGTATAGGTTGTTTTGCCTCTGACTTGTAAATAGAACTGATCTATCCTTTTGATTATTTGCTCTGCATAATATTTTATTAAACATAATGTCATGACCGTTATCACTAAATTGACTAATACTTAATAAATTATGTTTATGACGTTGGACAAATAAAACATTATTAATGGAATGTAAAGAAGCATTGCCAATTGTACCATGCCCTATTATTTTTCTCTTTTGATTGCTTCCAAATCCCACTATTCCTTCTTCCTTCAAAAATTAGTTTTTAACAAAGACTTTATGCCTTTGATATGACGTGAGCATCCACCGTCCCAGAACCAAGGTTGGATTTTGAACTTTGCAACTGAAAACATTTGCATGAAGAAATATTTTGTTTAATGTACCCATATCTAATTGGGTCATTGTTTGTTAGTCTTTGAATGTTTTAAGTTTTCCACGTTTCTAACATTGGACATAAAATTGTATTATGTTCCTTTTTAGAGCTTACAATGCATACTTCCTTTGGTGATGTTGTATTCTCTATTGTTTCTTGAAAGCCTAATCCTCTCTTACCATTCCTACTTACCCCATAAGTAATACATGTCATCTTCTATCATTGCTATTTTTTTTAGAAAGTTTTGAAATGATAATTCATATTTAATAGAATTATAAGTTTTATCTTCTAAAGATTCAGTTTTGTTATTACTTAGAATTAAAATTTTATTTTTCATTTCTTCAAATGCTTTGACAATTAGATTATTCTTTTTAGTTAATTCAACATGACTTTTTATCAGCAATTTCAGTTTCAAAGATAAAGATTGATGTTTATTTAAAAAATACTTGAAGGCAATAGTAAGGTCATTTTGAGAAGTTGGAAAATACCTATATTGCTTGATCATTGTCTAAATCTGACTTTAATTGAGGGTTAGCCATGAGTGTCATGTATGCATATTCCTCATTATGAGATTCTTCAACGTATTCCCATGTGATGAGACCCTTCTTCTTAGACCTTGTTTCGTTCTTCTGATTTTTACTTTCAAGTTTGGAGAGTCATATTTAAAGTGTTTAGGTTATTTACATTCAAAGCACATGATTTTCTTTTTATCAATTCCTCTTTCTTTGTTATGAAATTTATTGAAGTCTCTTCGAGAAAAAGTTTTCCTTTTATACCACATATGTTTGATTCTTATAGAAATGAATAATAATTCTTCACCTTTTGAATCCACATTTTGTTCATCCAAATCATCATCATTTGTTTGTAGGGCTATATTTTCTTTTGATCTAAGAGCCAATGATTTTTTTCTTTTTCTTTGGCTCATCCTCTGCCAATTCAATTTCATGTGATCTAAGTGAACTTATGGATTCCTCTAGAGGCTAACTGTTTAGTTTCTTTGCCTCTTGTATGGCTGTGCTTTTTTATCTCCATTTACTTGGTAGAGTTCTAAGGATTTTCTTCACATGGTTTTTCCTAGTATAAATTTTCTCCAAAGCTTTACGACCTGAATAATTATCATTTATCGTAGTATAATTAATATTTTCTTACAATAATATTTGCCTTTTGCTTCATATGTTTACACTAGAGTATCAAATATGCTTTTGGTAGTTTCATTTTTGGTGAGTTTATCAAACTCTTTGAATGTTATTGCGTTCAACATAATGGTTCTTGCCTTATGAAGCATTTTGTATAATTTTTTTAGTTCAACATTCATACATTTCTTGATACTTCAGTGCAATAAACATTTGTTGGGGAGTAGTATATCCTTCTTTAACTAGATCCCATAATTCAAAGTCTTTAGAAATAAATAAGTTTTGTAATTTGTCTTTCCAATATTTAAAACGTTCTCCATCAAAGAGTTGGATTCTATTAAAATTTCCTCCAAATGCTTCTTAACTAAAATTAGTCATGATTGAAACAAATTGTTGCATATTTTCGCAACACTATTAAATGCTTATTCCTAGAGACCAAACTCTGATTCCAATTGAGATTTGAATAACAAAAGAAAACGGGGGCTTGAATTGTGTTATTGTATTTTTAAAACTCAATTTGGAATTTATTTGTTCCTTAGTGATCAAGGCAAATATTAAAGTAAGAGAAAATAGAAGAAAATCAGACAAGGATTTTTTACTGGTTCACCACCAATCTAGTTGGCTACGTCCAATACCTTCACTTGAATGACTTCTTCCAACAATTCGATTATGAATTACACAATCACTTAACCTCACTCATTTAAGTCTTCTCAACTTTCTAGTTATAACTATAACATGTTGAGGGGAAAATTACAACCACTAATGGGCCAATTTACAAGTGTTTGATATTGAAATAATGAATAATCTAAGTCTATAAATCTTTCAAAGTATTTGATGTTATTTTCTTTTTGATTATGTCTAGACTTAGTGGGTTCAAATCTTTCAGATTTTTGCAAAGTTGTTTTATGAGAATTCTTTTGTTCTCGAGAATTTTGTTGACTGTATTGTTATACATGCTGAAACAAAGAAGGAGTCTTTTTATACTCAATCCTCGAACAAGTTTCTTGCTTTAGTATGAATTGAAAAATTGTCTTGAAAAGATATGTCTGAACTGGTGTGATTCTTGTTTTTTCTTCATTCGATCGTCTATTGTAGTTTTCAAATTTTTATTTTCGTTGGGTGTGTTGATTCACTTCCAAACCTTTTATGCCAATAAATATAAGTTATAGATAGTTTTTCCATTCAATGCAATTGAGTAGGTAACCGACTGGAAAAATTATTTTATGAATTATTCACACCTTTAGTATCCATGGCAAAATAGTTAGTATCAGGATCAGAGGTAATCTTTGCCTGATTTAGAATCTTCCAGGTCATACACAAATTCTAGAATTGTTGACCATCATTAGAGGCATTGAATTTTTTTTAGAGACATTGACTTTTGTAAATAAAATATAATGTGTTGAATTTTTTTCAAGTATGTTAACTTTTTTTAGAGGCATTGACTAGTCAAAGAAAGAAGCATGAAAGTCAGCATCAATGTTTGATCATCAAAGGCAGAGCCAGAAGCATCAATGGTCAAATCCTGTCTGTATTGAATAGCTTCCAGAAGCATAGGTAAATATAAGAGGCACGGTGAATTATCAAATTCAGAGTCATTTTACTAGACATAGCGCTTCAGAGTTAAGAGTAAGAGTCAACATGTAAGATCTTTAATTTTTTAAACTCTAATTTCTGCAATTTTGTTGTATATAGAGTCAGTGATGTGTATAAGAGTGACTAGATGTGTGATAATGATTTTAGTGAAGTACCTAAATATTTTATTTTATAATTTTGTTTTGGTAAGTTAAGAAAAAATAAAAGGAAAACAACCCTTTTTTGGAAGCCATCAGCTGACTCATCCCTCTTAGTTCACTCATTCCGTCCTTTTCTTCTCTCTTGATGCAAAAAAACATAAGTGTTGGTGAGTGAAATCTTGGGAGACAACTCTTCATTTTGAGACAAATCTAAGAGGAATTAGGAGCAAGTCCTTGAAACAAAATTGTTCATCTTGGTGTTGTAGTCTTTGTGGTGGCTTTGGATTGTAAGTTTCTTTATCACTCTCTTTTTCCCTCATAGGCCACATGCTTGGGTATGGTTGTCGGGGAAGCTTTTTTATTTATTTATTTTTTTTATTTTTTTATTTTTTATACTCAAGAAGCTAGTTTAAAAGGAAGGATCAAAGAAATTTAGAGAAATTAATTTACCAATGTTATTATAAGTTTCATGCTTTAGAAATTATAAGAGTTTTTTTTTTTTTTGAGTATTTTGTTGCAAATTTTTTGTCCATAAATAAATGATTTTCTTGTGTTATTAATCTTTAATCATGCTTGTCTGGTTGATGTTGGTGTTTAAAAAAAAAATTGATCCTTGTTGTTGATGTTGTTAGTAATGGTTAAAAAAAAAATAGAGAGAAATTTATTTTTGATGGGTTTGAATTATGTAATGAGTTATTTTCAAATAAATGAGTTTGAACTGAAGTTGAAATTTTACAAGAAAATTTAGAGTTGTTAAAGTTTTGAAAAAGTTCAAAATTTAACTAAGTAATGAGTTTGAGCAAAGAGTTAGTTTATGAAATTAATATGTTTAAAGTTAAAAATATTACTCTTTTAATAATTCTTGTACGGAGTTTAAAGATGTTTAGAGTTCTTTATTAAATCAAATATTTGTGCTCTAATGGTTGAGTGATATAACTTGAAAGATAAAAAGATTTAATTTTGGAATTGTGATGTAGTTGGATAAATTTTGGTGGTGAACAAATTTTTATAAATCTTTATATTTATGCAGTTAGATCCTCGAGTCTCGAAAAGGAATCGAGACCGCTGACACCGAGTTCACGGTGGGGAGAACTCTGATATATTAATGTTGTTGTGGTGATTATAAAAAATGATTTTTCTTAGTTTATGTGTTTCCAAAAATAGTTATTAACGTTGATGATCAAGAATGTATACATGTGATTATCAAATCTTTGAACTTGTGTTTCAAGGAAAATTAGTGAAATGTGATTTCAAGTTTTTTTATATATACTTTCAATTTTTAGACAAGTTTGCATCATTTTAATTAAATTTTGAAGTTTATTTTGTAAAGGTTAAAGTCTTGAGTTAAAATTTCATTTTTTTTAAGATTCACTACAACATTTTGCCCTACTGCAACGCGTAAAAACCGTTGCTTAACGTAAAAAAACCGTTGCCGTAATCTACGAGAACGGTTTTCTGACCGTGGGGAACCAAGGCGTTGCCTTAGCCTAACGCAACGGTTTTTTGAGAAACAGCAACACTTTTTAAAAACCGTACTGGTAGCTACCTCTACCAAAAGGTTTTTCAAATTGACAACAACAACGGTTTTATGGTGTTGCCAAATTAAAACCGTTCTTGTAGGTTCCTTTTTCAATTAAATTACGTCAATGCTTTAAAAGCGTTGCAAAAAGTAAATTTTTTTTTAAAAAATAATTTCATAAATTATTGTATTTTAGAAAAATAATTTTAGTAAAATATTATTATTGAAATTCTATAATAAATTTAAAAATATAACAATTGTTAATACTAAATTATTGTAATGTACTGTAATAAATTCATAATGTAACAATTGCAATAGTATAAATTCATAAAGTTCATTGTCATATAGATGAAACGTTGTAACTCTTGATCATTCATACAATGTATTTGCAGTGATTCAATTTCTCTAATTTATATTCTAGAGATAAGGAGACAATCAAAATAACAAAAATAAAATTCCTTATCTATAAAAACAAATACACAAAGAAAACTTAAGTATCAACATCTATTTCTTCATCTTGTGCTTCCAAATGTTGAAATTCATCATCGGTATCACCATCATTCATCTACAAAATAAAAATAATATATTCAATAAGTAAAATCATGAGTAAATGAAAAAATGTTAAAGTCTATAATAGTAATATAGTTCTAACAATACTATATATATAATAGTAATATAGTTCTAACAATACTATTTATATAATTCTAACAATAATATTTTTAACCGTAATATAGTGCAGTCTTACTTCATTATTATTAGGAGCATGTGTTGATGTAGAAGAACGTAGAGTACTGTTAGCATCAGCTGGAGTTGATAAAAAATCTGCTAATGCATCTATATTCAATCCTACAGTGTTTGAGTTCAACATTGTCTTAAGAATAAGCTGAAATTTTCCTTCCATCGCTTCCATTTCCTTACGTTGTTTCTCCTCTATCTCTTGTATCTAATCATTAAAGTGTTTTATCTCCTGAGCGTGTTCTCTTTTAAGTTTTGCAATTTCTTCATTTCTTCTCAAGAGAGTTGGTGTTGAAGTTCTTCCGTGACAACGAAATCTCCCAGGTTTTTCTTAGCCACACACACTCTGAAATGCTTCTAAAGATGATTGTCCATCTTTTTCAATTAAGTCTTGAAGCTTTATCTAGCATAAATAATAATATTAAATGAATAATTGTATGCATAACTAATAGTAAATAAATAACACATTATGTTAAACTTACAATTGCAAGATTGGTTTCTTGATCCAACTCCTTTCCTTTCTTACTTTGTCGAGTAGCAATAAACATTTCAGCTTGAGTGGGAGGCTCTTTATCTTCATTACTTTGACACTAAACCAAGAAGAAGAAAAAAAAGAATATTAGAGTTTTATTTAAGTAACATAATTAAATATTCATTTACAATGTTTGAAAAAATAATACCATTTTTTTCCTTATAACTGCGAAGCCTTTATTCCCCATCCGGTGTCTGTATTTCAGTTGAGCTATATTTTGAACATTTTGATGACTGATTTCCTATATTCATTGACAATTTTTTTATTAAATTAAAAATGTGTGACATTAACTATATATAACAAGTAATTATATCTTACTTGAATGTGGTCTTCTTTCCAATATTCCAATAAGTTCTTAAAGTCTTCTTCTGGTACCTCATGAGGACGATTTTTTAACCGCTCGCGTGTGGTTTTGTACTTACTAAAATGCTCCTTTTTAAGAAAACATTTGTATCTTCTCCAAGCATAATTTAAAATAGCAAATACAGCTTTCCTTCCTTTCTCTGGAATGATGTATTTTTGCTGCAAAAATAAAAGAAACATATTAGAATCTATATCTATAAAAGTATACTAATCCATACATTCAAATTAAAAAGTAAGTACATTTAGATAATCCCATACAAGATCTATATTTAGATCCTTCCAAGTCCTAATCAAAGCCTTCTAGTTATTGAAAGTGAGAGGACATAAATCTGAACTTCTTGCGATTGTTCCAAAAAAACTACTAAGTTCAGAAACTGTCTTTTCATCAGGCCCAACCGGTTGTCCTTCTTCATTCAAGATGATCTCTTGTCTATCTTTAAACTCTCGTGAATGAATTTTCCTACATATAGTCTTTCCTCGTTTTTTTATTAATCTTGAAAATAAACCACATAATAGTAATTAAAAAAGTAAAAAATAAATTGCAAATTTTTATATCCAATATGTAATCAACAAAAACATATATACCATTAGTTCCCTCACTTTCCTCACTTTCGCAGTTGATACCCTCCTCCATTTCATTTTCTTCTATATCTTCATCTCCTGAATCCTCTACTCCATGTTGTTCCTTATTCTTATTGAGATATTTGCTAAGTGACATAGGTGGACATTTTGGAATAGTTTTTTTCTTCTTATAGGCTTGTTGATGTACTGGTGATCCTTGAACTTGATTTCCCATGGTAGAGTTGACTTGCCTCTTAAGGTTATTCTTTTGAAGGAGTCCTTTGTTTTTTTCCTCAATTTTCTTAGAGACTTTTGATTCTATTGAACCTTAAGTAGCCATTGTTGACTTTTGTTGCTTCTGAAGATTATTCATTTGAGAAAGTGTTTTGTTTTGCTCATCAGTTTTCTTAGAGACTTGGGATTCTATTAAACCTTGAAGACAAGGAGTCTTTGTAGACCAAAGTTGTCTCTTGATATTATTATTTTGACCAACCCCTTTGTTCTTCTCAACAATTTTCTTAGATGGTTCAAGAATTGGTTGGACTGCAACTACCTTTTGGTTTGGCTTTTTATGTTGTGTTTGAATTAAATTCCTAGCTTCCAATGATTGCTTCGATTGGTCTAGCTTTTGATTGCTTTCTTTTATAGATTTAGCATTTTCTAACTTGACTCTATATTGCCGCATTAAGTCATTGCTGGACTTAGCTTGAATATCAAGCCGAAAACCATTCCCTTTCTTCATTTTCCTGCAATCAAACAAAAGAAATAACATCGAGAATTATTATTCAAAGTCCAAAATGAGTAACAAACAGTCCATAAAACAACAGTCCAAATAGTAGCAACAGTCCATTATAATAACAAGAGCTTATATATTCATCTATTTCAAACAGCCCTGACACGTTTATGAGCGCTTCTGAGGACCAAACGGGTATTTTAGATGCCATTGAGGAAAACAACAGCAACATATATAGCAGTATATATCAGCAGCATATATAGCAGTATATATCAACAGCAGCAGTAGTATATATCAGCTTAAAAACAGAAGCAACATAAAAATAGCAGTCCATTATAAATCAGCATAAAAACAACATATAAATCAGCAGTATAAAAACAGCAGCAGTATAAAAACAGCAGCAGCATAAAAACAACAGCATAAAAACATCAGCAACATAAAAACAACAGTCTATTATAAAAACATCAGCAGCATAAAAACAACAGTCTATTATAAAAACAGTAGCCATTAATCAATAATAAACTAGTCCAAATGAGTCTCATCAAAACTAGAATCGTCATCAGATTCTTTTTCATCAGACCCACGTAAAGAGTTAACAATAATCGTTGGTGGAATATCATTCCTAATAAATTCAACTTCACGAGTGTCATCGCTTGCAGCTAGATTAATTGGATGGTCAGGCGGATCACATTGATATGGTTGTTGGCCATTTGAATTTGATTGTTTGTTCAAGTTAAAAAATTCCCTAGGAATAGACTTCATAACATAATGTCTATTTGGATTAGAAGGATCTTGAATGTAGAAGCATTGGTGGACTTGAGATGCCAATACAAAGGATCGTCCATGTAGCATCTGTTGTTAAAGTAAACACAAGTCAATCCAAACTCTTCTTCTTCAACTTCAAACCAATCACATCTAAATATCAACATACCATAATAATCAACCTCAAGTATTTCAGTAACTGATCCATAGTAAACTGTTGATTGTACAATTGGATTTTCATCTTTGGTACTTGCAAAACTTTCAGTTACTGCCATTAGTGTCACCCCACTATTTTGTGTTTTACGTCGAGCATCACAGTGTTTTGTATGAAACCTGTATCCATTAATTATATAGCCAGAAAAATGTCTTGCAATTTTATTTGGTCCTCTTGATAGCTTCTTAAGTTTGTCAGATACATCACTTAACAAGGCACGCTTCTTAAACCATTCGACAAAATCTAACCCTTGGCTTTTTGCTTTGCTCCACCTTTTTCTTTTATTCACATTTACATCTTCATTTTCATGCTGGTAGCGTTTCAGCAAGTGTACTGAATCGTTGCAAGTAGTAATAAAACGGTAGTACCGAGTGTCGAACTCAAGGATTGCGTTTTACTATTGAATTATATTTAATTACTAAAATTGAACAAAAGGATCCCAAGTTGATTGAAATAATATTTGAAATTAACAACAGTAATAAAATTGATCTTTTATAATGAGAAAAATGTCAGGGATGAGTTTCACTTTGAATCCAACCTTGGTGTCTAATTTGATCCTAGTTACTGAATTCCTTTATTGAATTATTACCGAATTCTCTTTATTATTCTTGCCCTAATGTCTTAGTGACAGAACCTTTAATTCCAAAGTAACCCCTAATTCCTTAGTAGATTTAAGATTATAATTAAGCATTACCGTATAGATATTCTTTTGTAAATTATTGCTTTGCAACTAATTTAATTGGTTTCATGACCTGCATCTATCCCTAGACTACAAATTCATGAATTTCTCATCTCAAGCATTCGTAAAGTCCACTTCCGTTTCAAAATACAAATCGGAGAACATTTTAATGTTGATCAAGCAATAAAAAGCATTAAGCACAGAGATGAGAAAAATAATTCAATAAACTCATTCATATAACTAGAAATCAAATCAGAAAAATAAGGGTTTCATCTGGTTACACTCATCCCTAACAAATAGTGTTTAGTTACTCATGGCAGAGATACAAAAGATAAGGATTAGAGAAGAGTTACAAGAAGGATTCATGAATGATTCTTGATAAAACTGCTCCAATGGCGTTAGAAACGGCCGTCTTTGAGTTTCTATGCTAGGGCACAAGTCTCCCAACTTCCCAAGAGTCAAAAAGATCCCTAAAACAGTAAAAAAAATAGCGTTTTTATGATTGCTGATGCGCGTCACGCGCTCCAGGCGCGCAGCATCTGATGTCTGACGTATTTTGTATTTTTCTCATCTTTCGCGTCTGAATTGGGTCCCAGTGTCTTCATGAAAGTTGTAGATATGGATCTTAGCTTTCATTAGCACTTGGAGTGACACTAATTGGACATCCAGAACTCCAGATATGGCTGAAATACTCCACATATATCATGTTGATTTTTCACCAAAATTCAGCACTGCACTTAAAAACAAAACGCAATGTAAAATTACGAAAAATTCCTACTTAATCACTGAAATACAAGCATAACATATTAATAAATTCAAAGAACAAAAATAAACCAAATGTATCAAATAAATCCTTAATTTAACTGATGATTGAAGGTAAATAAGACTAAAACAGTGGAAAAATGTGCATATGATGAAGAGTTATCACATGCTCACTACAAATAAAAGTACATTGTTATAGTAATTGTAAAACAATTATTTAATGCGTTAAAAACCTACCAATACAAGCATACTTATTTACCTTATAAAACATTGGACATCGTCACAATTGAATAAAATGTAACGATGGGCCTGACTCCTGGACTTGCAATCCAAATAAATTCCTTCACCTTTTTTCTTTCCCCCAATAGGATGACCAATATCACATGTATCACTATTCCTTGTCATTCTACTAAACCTTGTCTCCACACCACTATGCAAGTACCGTGAGCAAAATGTCAAGCACTCTTCAACCAAGTAACCCTCAACAATAGAACCCTCACGACGACTTTTATTACGAACATAACTCTTCAACTTTCCTAAATATCTTTATGTAAAGTACATCCACCGAAATTGAACAGGCCCTCCCAATCTTACCTCATTCACCAAATGTATTGGCAAATGAACCATTATATCAAAGAAACTCGGGGGGAAAATTGTCTCCAATTGGCAAAGTGTTTCTACAATCTCAGTTTGCAAAATGTCCAAATCAGCCACCTCAATCACCTTCTGACATAAACATCGAAAAAAGGAACAAAGAAGAATTAAAGGGTGAGCGACCTGGTTAGACATTGCACTTCTCACAGCTACTTGAAGCAAGTAATGCAACATGAAATGTGCATCATGAATCTTATATCCACTAACTTTTCTTTCAGCAAGTTGAACACATTTTGAAATGTTTGAAGCACATCCATCAGGTATTTTTGCTTTTTTTAATACAGAACAAAAAGTAGTCTTTTCCTTTGCAGTTATGGAAAAACATGCTTTTGCAAACACTATCTTTTTACCTTGATCTAACTCTTTAGGGTGAAGTTTCTTTCTAATGCCCATGTCTTGTAAATCTAAACGAGCTTTTTCATGATCTTTTGTCTTTCCTGGGATATCCAACAAAGTTCCAATTATATTATCAAATATGTTTTTCCTCTATGTGCATAACATCAAGATTATGGGGTAAAATATTGTGCTTCCAATATGGCAACTCAAAAAAAATAGATTTTTTCTTCCATGGACCATCATTACATTTCTTTTGCATCTTACCAAATGCATTGTTAAAGCCTTCTAACAAATCAAAGATATCTTCCCCTTTTAACAATTTTGGTGGTGGCCTATTTTTTGTTCTTCCATTGAAATCCCTTGCATTTGATCTATATTTATGATCCATAGGCAAAAAAGCACGATTACCCATATAACACATCTTTCGACTATGCTTCAAATATGTCGAATTAGTGTTATAATTACAACCAGGACATGCAAGTTTCCCTTTTGTACTCCACCCACTTAACATAGCATACCCAGGAAAGTCACTAATAGTCCACAACAGACTTGCTTGCATTTGGAATGTTTGCTTTAGTGATGCATCATATGTTTCTACTCCCAAATCCCATAACACCTTTAGCTCTTCAATCAATAGTTGAAGGTACACATCAATATTATTCCCTGGCGATTGTGGTCCAGGTATTAATAAAGACAACATAGAATACTCATCCTTCATGCAACACCAAGGTGGAAAGTTATATGGTATTAATAACACAGGCCAGGTACTATGAGACACATTCATAGTTCTGAAGGGATTAAATCCGTCACTGGATAATCCAAGTCTGATATTACGTGAGTCTAAAGCAAAGTCTGGATGACGATTATCAAATTCTTTCCATGCTTCCCCATCTACAGGATGCCTAAACTTCCCATCTTTCGAACGCTCTTCTTCATGCCACCTTAATGAGCTAGCCGTCTTTGAACACATAAACAACCTTTGAAGTCTAGGAATCAAGGGAAAATGTCTTAATATTTTAGCTGAAACTTTTGAAGATTCATGATTTTTTCCAACTTGATGGTTTCCTTTGGCAATTTCCTTCCAACGTGGAGCACCGCAAACATGGCAAGATGTTTCATTCTCATAATTTTTCCAATAGATCATGCAATCATTAGGGCAAGCATCGATCTTTTTATAATCCAACCCTAAGTCCTTTATCATGCCTTTAGTTTTATTGAACGTATCGGGGATGTTCAGTGAAGGCATTGCTTCTTTCAACAATTCTAACAGAGCATTAAATGATTCATTGCTCCAACCATACAAACACTTCAATAAATATAGCCGAATTGTGAACGACAATTTTGAGAAGTTTTTGCAACCCGGATATAACTCTTGTTTGGCTTCTTCGACTAGATTATAAAACTTTTTTGCATCTTCGTTGAGGCCTTCATTAAATTCACATTCTTCTTGTATAACATCTCTAAATCTTTCAAAAAGTAGTTGATCAATTTGATCCTCTTAATCATTCACATGATCATCATTAAGATCATTGGGTTTTGTTATCTCTTCACCATGACGAACCCAAAAATCATATCCTTTTTGAAATCCTAATGCTATTAAATGATTTCGTACTACCTTCCTTGTGAACCAATTGGTGGTGTAACATTCAGCACATGGACACGAAATCTCTTTTCCACGTGGTTTTCCTTTGGTGTATGCATAATCTAGGAAAAAATCTACACCGTTTTGATACTATTTACTCTCTCTACCCCATTTTGTCCATTCCTTGTCCATCGAGTTTGTGAGGAGACTACCATATAGGACAAATACAAGTAACACTCATAATGCAGCCAATTATCGATGCAAAATCAATAAATTCTCATAATGCAAAAGTAACACTCATGTAACATATAGCAGAATTATGACAATTACAAGTAACACTCACAATTACAAGCAACCAATTATCAATGCAAAATCATGATGCTGCCAATTCATAGTTTAGAGCAAATAATCATGCAAATGTATCATACTATCGCAGTTCATAGCACTTCATAGCAGTAGCAAATTATCATATATTGCAGTTTAGCTCTAATTAGCAGTAGCGAATTATCATATACTGCAGTTCATGCAAAATTGTGTTCATATGCTGCAGTTTGAACTCTAATTAGCTTAACTAACAGTTCAGTAATTGCATGTATCAAAATAACCAACAAATAACTTATTATAGCAAGAAGTATGACAATTACAAGTAACACTCACAATTACAAGCAACCAATTATCAATGCAAAATCATGATGCTGCCAATTCATAGTTTAGAGCAAATTATCATGCAAATGTATCATACTATCGCAATTCATAACACTTCATAGCAGTAGCAAATTATCATATATTGCAGTTCAGCTCTAATTAGCAGTAGCAAATTATCATATACTGCATTTCATGCAAAATTGTGTTCATATACTGCAGTTTGAACTCTAATTAGCTTAACTAAAAGTTCAGTAATTGCATGTATCAAAATAACCAACAAATAACTTATTACAGCAAGAAAACTCCTAATCCTAATTGTGTAAGAAAACTAACAGTATTAGTACTCTGGAATACAATATATACTGTAGTCAGATATATACCCCATCAATCGAAAAAGAAAACTCCTAATCCTTATTGTGTAAGGAAACCATGATAAATAAAGAAACATACAACTATTCCTAAGAGATCATCTAAAATATGCTTTGAAGATATTCTAGATGCAACTAAGAGATCATCTATAATATTATAAAATGGAAATAATTTACAGTTTGCCTATTATCTTCCTTTTGTCTACCAGTGTTGTCAAGTTCTTACCTTGTGAGGCAGGATGCGAGAATTTGGATTCGAAAAATTAGGGTTCTACTGAATTTGAGAAATCTGCAAAAATAAAATAGAATTCCAGTGAAATAAGCGAAAAATTAATGAACCATTTCGTAGCAAAATTAAACCTAATAGCAGAGCAAAATAGGGTTTCAAGAGAGGGAAAATGAGAAAATACAAAATACATACCTTGAACGAAGTTGGATTACGCGACACAGAATCCTCAAACCAAAAACACCGTATGAATGAATAGCGTACGCGACTTACACCGGAGATGAATGGCGTTCGCGACACAGATATTGGTTACACCGGAGATGAATGGCATACGCGACACAGGTATGGGTTATGACGGAGATGGGTTTCGCCGGAGATGGGTTACGCGAATGAGAGAAGGCTAGGTTGCTAAAATTCTGAGATAGGTTTCAAGAGAGGGAAAGTGACAAGGCTTACTGAGATAGAGTTTCAAGAGAGGAAAAATGAGAATGGTTGAAAATCTAAATAGGGTTTCAAGAGACGGAAAATGAGAAGGATTTTTTTGGGAAACATATTTGGCGCTCTATAAAAAATTAACGCAAAAAAAAGTGTTTTTTTGTTTCATGAATACCTAGAAGAACACTTTTTTTAAAAACTAAAGAACAACGGTGAATAAATGTTGCGTAAAGATATCAATAAACAATGAGAACAATTTTTTAGTGTTATTGTAGAAATTATAAAATTTCATGTTCTACTGCAACGAAATTATAAAACTGTTGCCTATTTACCTCTACGAGAACGATTTTTTTATCCTAAAAAATTAGGCGTTGCCGTAGGACCAAAATGTTGTAGTGATTCTAAATTTTATGAATTAAAATACAAGCTTTGTTGATAAGAAAAGAAAAAAAATATTTAATATATTTTGAAAGGAACGAAACTATTTCAAAGAATTAGTTATGTTGAAACAAGAAAAATATTTATTGATATTTTTTGTGTGGCTGTGTTGTTATGAGGTAAATACTTTGATTGAAAATTTAGTCTTTAAAAATGTAGAAGCTAAAACTTGTAGTTTTTTGGAAGAAAAAAATTGAGTTATGGCAAATTTGAGAAAGTTTGTGGTTGTGTGAAAAATTGAGAAAAACAATTTAAGACGTTTCGAATGATTGTTAGTGAATTATATGAGAAATTTAAAGGATGTTAACTTCTAAAAATATGTTTTATATGTTGAAAGTGTGTATTGTAAATAATAATATTATTAGTCCTTACTCATTTTAAATTCTTTTAGTAAATATACTCTAAGTGGATTAGGAGTAAGAAATGATTGGTAAGGTAGTTAAAGTGCCAGAAACTAATTTGACAAAGTTAAACACTATTTGATTGAAGGTGTTGGCACGAGCGAGATTTTTGTTGTGTTTGATGGTGGTAGCGATAATTGTTAAAAAAGCTATAATTGAGTTAAGACTCCTTCCAAAGTTTTAGTTTGCAAATAGGGACCTTATATGTGTGAATATGTGAAGATTTATATTGGTGTGATTATGCATTTTGATTGATAATACGTGTTACTACTTGTTATGAATGTTATTAATGAGAATGTGTCATGAATATCCTCTGTGAAAAATATGAAAAATTATTAATGTTTAATGAGTATTAAAACGGGAGTCTTTTAATAGCTACATTTACATAATGATTGTTGTGAAAGAGTTAGAGTATGTTCATGCATTTCATAATTAGTGGTGATTGTGATGGGCCACAGTGTTAGTGGTGACTGTGATGGGCCACAATGTTAGTGGTGACTGTGATGGGCCACAATGTTAGCTGCATTTGTATAATGATTGTTGTGAAAAGAGTCAGAGTATGCTCATACATTTCATCGTTAATGGTGATCGTGATGGGCCACAAGATGGTTCCATGAGTTGATTTGTCCATCTTATCCTTACGGGGATTTTGTTGTTGTTTAGGCCTGTGATAGACTGCACTCTAGTAAATTGTGTTAATCTATGATATGTGGCACCTCGGTAATTAGTATTGGTATGTGAGAGACGATACATTTATGATTTATATCCCTCTATGAGTGTTTGGAAATTCCATAATCACGTGCACTGGTATATAAGCATTATATTAGGGTGATTGACACACAAGTCATATTTTTTATGATATGATATATGTATATACATGCTCTGTTATTGTTTGTTATCGTGCCATAACTACTAAGTGTTTATTGTTTGTCTTAATGACATATTTGTTAAATGCTAATTGTTATTTTCGGTTGGTGACCCTTTAGATTATTGTGGAAATTGGGTTTTGCTCTCAGATGATACTTGATTTTGTTCTATCGATTGTTCTATTGATTGTGGAAAGCTCCCATTTTCAATGAATAATCCTCTGTTGAATGTCTCTGAGGTAGTGAGCTATTTTGAGATTCCTGTGCCGCCAAAGCCATCTATTTCGGAGGTGGACTTGATCTCTGAGGAGATTGATTCCTCTTTGGTTGAGGAGGAGGAGGAAGTTACTTCAAAGTACTACGTCAGAAGGAACTTGTGTTGTGTGTGGAGGTCGCCCTTGTTACTGTTGTTGTTAGTGGATGATCAAATTAATTTTTTGTTGTATAGGGCCTTAGTATTTTTCTTTTGGTGGATGTACTTATTTTGTTTTTGAATGACTATATCTATGACATACCTTTGACAATTGACTTTTTGTTGGGTCCATGTTCCATTTTTTTTTTACGTGACCATGGAGGGATAACATTCTTGGAGCAATACTTATGTGCTAATGTCTGTCGAGAATACCCCAGAGATATAAGCGATGTGTACTGGGTCTCATAGCCCTTGTGTATTTTCTTTGTGTATACTTTGGATTATTGTCCTAAAAACTATCTTAGCTTATTTGTATACTTGATGTAATTAGTTACGACTCTTATCGTTTGTTGTTATGACGTATTATTTTATTAAGTTGTTTTTAAAAATAAAAAAATAAAAACAATAATGCTATTAAAAATCAGAGTGTTACACAATGCATTAGAGGAAGTGCATTAGAGACACACTTCTTCTGGTCGTGTTTCCTTCCTTTGGTCATGTTTCTTCCTTTGATTTTGATTCTTTCTCTAGTCTGATTTTTTTTTTCTTCTGGTTCTCATTTTATTTTGCATCGTTTCCTCAGATTTTTGCCTTTTCTTGTGATTTGTTCCTTAGTTTAGAATGTAACTATTTGTTCTATTTTTCTGCATAGTAGATTCAAAATATTAGTATATTAAATTTTTTTCACAAACTTTATTTTGTTATCATCAAAAGTAGAAAACAATTTTTCTCCAAAACCATCTGGGTTATAGTATATTTTATGTGAAGATGATTTTTGACCTCACGCAAGAAAGATACACTCAAAATTATTTTGGGACAATATTTAAACCCTATTTTTTACTATATATATGGATCAATTATGAAGAAGAAAACACAACACAACAACTTAGAAAACCTTACAAACTCAAAAAATTTAAGTATTCACAATTCAAGGTTTCAATTTTAGTAAAGGCACTCGTACAACTTTATATTTGTTAGTGCTCTATTTTAATGTGAAATCAAGGTTTCAGTTTTAGCAAAGGCACTCGTTCACCCTTTTGTAACTCAACCCAGTAGTGGCTATTATGTCTCAATAACTTGTAGGTTTTCAAGTTGGAAATTGAGAAAAATTGACTTTTAGGGTCAAGGTATTGTGGTGCCTCAACAGTTTGTAGGTTTCACGCTGGAAGTTGAGAAGACTGACTTGTAGGATTAGTTGATGTAAGTTAGGTTTGAATTAGTGGATAAATTCTTGTCTATGAGGGGACTTGACGTAGCTATCATATTGGTAGTGAATTAGTATAAATCCTAGTGTTTCTCCTTATACCCTATTACTTTGTTTTATTGCTGCCTATGATATGTTTATCTATTCTACGTATCATGAATCATATTTTTGAAAAGAAGTTTTTAATAAATCAGCCACAACAGGCAAATCTGTGACTGCCTTTGGCAGCCACAAATAAGCCAGTCACAAAAGTTTATGGTGGCCAAAATGACCAGAGTAATCTAATTATTTGGTCAAACTCATCGATATAACAAAACCATAAAAATAGTTGCTTTGGTAATCCTTTGATTGCAAGGTCTAAAGTTATTCCTATGTCTGCTTCAGGAGAAGATATTTTCCTCTGGTGTATAGCATACTTGATTCATCATCCAAGACTACATCTATGAAATCAAAGCACTAAAGCAAATGACTGCATTTGTAGATTTAAAAGAAAGAATGATCAAAACCTAGCTAACTCGACATTTGTTTAGAATATCATTTTAAAGAAAAGTATGGCGAACTCTAGTAAAACAATTATAAGAACATGCTTGCTAAATCATTCTTATCTTTCATTGGGTCAAGTACTGGCAATATATTTCACTATTTTTTTGTTGTTGTACTTGTTTGTTTTGTCTGATATGTTTTTTCTTGCTTATCATATGAATATATCATATGTCTTGCTCTGGGTTGTCTTATCCTTGATTTTATTGTCTGTGTTCTTTCTTTTTCTTGCTTATTTAAACTTGTAATACCCTAATTTTTAAGAGTGGGAGTGTAGTTTTTTTTAAAACAACTAAAACATATGGATAAAATATTCATAATCGTCCTTTAATTTAAAAACTAGGGAAAACTTTTAATTGTAAGATTCTTTTCCCAAAATCATGATTAGAATCATTATCGCATTATATAAAACAATTTCGACACAACTCACTTACTCACAATCAAACAATTCACATTGATAAAAACTCATAGCCACAACTATTTTGGATGAATTTCCATTACAACAACAAAATTCCAAGAAAAAAACTTGAATAACAGAAACCCTTAAATAACATCCTAAATTGATCTTGAAACTCTAAAATAAGGAATAATAGTTATTGAGGACCCACAAGTGGCATCAAGCCTCACTGCTTCCGATCGCCAGTCAAAATTGTCTCTCTACCACATCTTTGACGCCGTTGCAATTCTTGCTTAACTCAAAACTCTAATAACTTGGGACATGAGCTTGATCCACAATAATATTAGAGGGTCACAATCTAAAAACAACATATATATGAAAATACAAAACACAAAACCTTAACATGACATGGTATCAAGTTACAAACAAACATGCATATAATATATCACTATATAACAAACATGACTCGTTGACAAAACAACCTAATGCAATGCTTATATGCTAGTACACATGATTCCAGAGTTTCAAACAATCATCGGGATGCGTAAATCATAAATATACGACCTCTCACAGACCAATACTATTTACCAAGGTGCAATCTTTCACAAACTAGCATGAGTTACTCTTGTGCAACCTTTCACAAATGAGCACAACTCAATAATCCTCATAAGGATAAGGTAGACCATCAATGAGCACCTAAAACTATCTCGTGGACCATCGACACCTAGAACCACTTACTAAAAAATGCATGAGCATGCTTCGACTCTTTCACATCAATTGTTATATAAATACAACTATTAAATACTCTACTATTAATACTTATTAAACACTAATAATTCTTCAATACTTTTTCATAGAGCATAATCATGACAATTTATCATCAATAAAATTCATAATTCATAACACATATTATCAGTTATGAATACATAATCATATCAAATACAAAAACAATTATGTGCACATTTATTCATCACTAGCACAAAGAACATATATAATATCGTCAGATAAGGACCGAACCTCGATCACACTTTATTACACAAGCAACTTATGCTACAACATAACCTATTCGATGATTCCAAACCTCTCATTTTTCTTGTATCTTAAACAAATCAATCGACATTATCGAAACAAGTTTCTAAAACAACATCGAAATAAACTCTAGGTTTGACCACTATCCAAATAAATTAGAGTTTGACTTTCTCTTAGGATTTCTTACCTAATTAGATTCCCTAACATCAAAAGACTTTGGTTTGGGCCTTTAGACGGAAACTAATTTTAAATCCTTTTCAAAACACTTATGTCAAACTTCAAAAATTTATAATCATTGAATTTCAACTCAAATATTTCTTAACATAAGTTTTTTTACACCAAACTTATCATAAACCTTTTTCTCAAAGAATATAAAGTGCTAAAATCTCATTCTTTGACATTGAGGGATTATTTTCATATTAGCACACAAATATATCTTTCAACTTTTTAAAATATCTTTAAGATTAGGTTTTTCCCAAAATTCTAGACTTGATTACCTTTCACAAAGAGTTTTCGACACTTATATCCTCTATGAGATAAATCAACTACACACTTGTTTTAAAATTCAACTTTTCATAATTATTAACATTTAAAATCAACTACGCAGTTGTTTTAAAATCAACTACACACTTATATCCTTTATTAACATTTTCAAAATCCTAAAATTTTCAACAACAATTTAAAGAAAAAATGTTAACATTTTCATACCTTCTTAAAACCAAGATCACACATTTTTGTGCACAACGAAAATTTTGAAATCCCAAACCCTCACTACTAGGTTTAGGTTCGACCATTACAAATTAGAGAAGTAAGACTCATAGTTTTAAATTCTAATTTATGTATTTTGGTATTGAACTCTCAGGCTTTTCAGCCAAGTTATTGATATTTTGTGAGTTTAATGCCCAAAATTATCTTTTGATGCCCGATTAAAATTATTCATCATTAAATAAATTAGATTAAGTATGGTGAATATTTTGTCGAAAAATAATTTATTTCTGTTACGAATAATTTAATACCGGACAATTTGGTTAAAAATATCTCGAGTTGATGAAAATTTAATCTGCCAAATGAGTTGCGACGAGAGTAGATATTTTTATCAAAATGATTTGAGAAGTGATGAGAGGTGATGTGGAGATTATGATTTTTTTTTAAATATTTAAAATATCTAAATATTTTGATATTTGTTTGGTTATAAGTAATATATAAGTAATATACATATATATATATATATATTAGATATTTAGATATTTTTTATAAGTAATATATATATATATATATATATATATATGTATGTTGGAAAGGAAAAGGAAGGGGAAGTTGCTCACCTCCATGCTATGGTGCTAGTGAACAAACTTTGGAAGCGATGTTGCGAGCGGAGATTTTATCGGAATTAATCGCATTACCATAATCGCTCGTTAAAGCTAACGTTAAGGTAAGAGCTCCTTCCAAACTTTTAGTTTGCATTTAAGACATTATTTGTGAGTTTGAGGAAAAGAAATTTGATGTATTTGATGACTGAATTTGTAGACAATGAATTTAATGTTATTATGTGTAATGTAGTGGAAATTATATTTGAGGTGTGGGTTGTGGTGATTCATGTTTGGTTATGAGGAAATTATGAGGTGTGGGTTATGAATTTTTGGGAAGAAACTTATGTGAATTGGTGGAAAATGAATTTGATTCATTTATGTTTGTTTTGAGGAAATTAAATTTGAGATGTTTGTGGTGTGGTTTGTGACACTTAATTTGGCATGATGCATGTTTGAAAATGTGGAACTTTATGTGTTATTGATGATTGAACTTATTGTGGATTTTGTAGAATTTGAATTGATCAAATTTAATGTAAATTGTGGATTAAATTTGATGTGTGGTGGTGAGAAAATGTGCTTGAGTATGCTCTACGTGTAATTGAAAAATCATTAGTGTTAAATGAGTATTAAAAATGAGGAATCTTTTAATATATGCATTTACATAATGATGTTGTGGAAAGAGTCAGAGTATGCTCATGCATTTCATAGTACATGGTGACTACAATGGTTCCATGGTGATAGTGGTGACTGTAATGGGCCATGAGATGATGACATGTGATTTGTTGGTTCATCTTATCCTTACAGGGATTATTGCATCATGTTGATCTGTGAGCGATTGCACTCTAGAAAACAGTGTAATGCATGTGATAGGCGACACTTTAGTAAATCGCGTGTGCTTGTGATGGGTGGCACCTTGATAATTAGTATAAGGGATGTGATAGGCGATACAGTTATGATTCACGCCCCTTCGAGGAGGGTTTTGATTGGAATTCTGGAATTCATGCATTTTGGGCATAAATGCATTGCATTAGGGTGCTTGGCACGAGAGTCATGCTTGATATATTGTGATGATTGTATATGTATGTTCAATTGTGATTGTGTTCTTTATTTATGTTGTTTTTTCCGTTTTCTTTTTGTTTTGGTGATGTGTATTCGAATATTATTGTATTCGAATACATATGTCCTGATTTGGCTATTGACTTCTGATACAACTCTATATTCGACTACAACAATTTTGTATTTGAATACATATGTCATGATTTTGCTACTAACTTCTGAAACAACATTGTATTCGACTACAAGGATGTTGTATTCAAATACGACAGTGCAATTTTGTTAAAAACTTCATATTTCAACTTTGATTATGCATGTTTGACATATGAAAACCCTTTCAAAGAGTATGTTAAGTTGAAAGGTTATTTTGTGCATTTAAATTTTAATTGTTATTTGTTAATTTCGGTTGGTGACTTTTACAATTATTGTGGAAATTTGGGCACTACCCTCATATGAGAATCAGGATCACCCGACCGGTTAGTACCCTGGAGATGAGAAGGTAGTTAGGCATACCTGTTTGATGTTGTGTCAAAGAGAATCTTGCAGGGCGCGTGGAGATCACCCGGGATGTATAACTTTTTGTAGCATGATCATATTAGAGGATTGTATAGGATTTAGTTGTCTTTCTTTTGTGGATGTGTTATTTCAATTTGGAAGATAATATCTATACCTCATATTGTTAGCTTGACTTTTATTTTAATGGGTCCTCGTACCACTTTTTGATGTGACGTGGGGATGTTAAAATTCTTGTGGCAGTGCTTTTGTACATGTGTATGTCGAGAATATCTGAAGGGTATGAGCTATGTCTGATAGGTCTCATAGCTCTGGTGTATTTTGTTGTTTAAATACTTTTGATTTGTATTTCAAAAACTATTTTAACTGTTTGTAATTATCTGTTGACTTTTGTCGTTACGTCACGACTTAAATGTTTTATCCAAAAACATTCTCGTTCTCTCTTTATTTTTGAAATTCAATTTTAGTTTTATTTTAAAAAGAAGAAAAAAGAAAAAAAAAACGGACTGTTAAAATTTAGGGGAAAACTTTCTCTTCAAAAATTTCTTTCGTTCTTTGTTCTAATTACATATTTAGAAACTTTTCAACAATCAAAAACACAAAAAACTTAAAGATCAAAATTTCCAACATAAATCCAATGTTTTTTAGCAAAAATTCAAAGTCTTTTAAATTTGATTTTTTTTTTCCTTTAGATCTACTATTACAAGTTATTATTCTGTCATATTCATGAAGGAATAATTATTTTAGTATAAAACCAATTTTTTTTGTAAAACTATAAAAGGTTCTAGTACAAAATTTTCTTTTAGATCCTTTAACATGGTTAATATTTGAAAAAACTTAAAATATTAAAAATCAACACTTTCTTTTAGATCTATTATCTCAAGTCATAGATCTAAAACATTAACAAAAATATTTCCAAACCTTGAACTTCATTTATTTTTCCAAAACTCAAAGTCTACCAAACCAAAATTTCTTTTAGATCTACTTGTACACGACTTGGATTTATAGTTTTTGTGAAAGAAAAAAGAAAAAAAATTCTCTTGAAGATTAAGCACTTCACGACCTTGTTAGAAGAGAGGGAGGACAAAATGAAATTTTTTTTCATGGCAAAACAAACATCAATAGAAACAGGAGAATGAGAGAAGGATGTTTGATTCACAAACCTTGATCAAAAGTTTAATGGATTTGAAGGAAGGTAATTTTTTTCCCTAAGTGTTTGCTTACTAGCACTAGTAAGAAGTAAGAGAGAAGGGAGATACTTTTTGTGGTGTTTTTTCTTAAGTGAGTGAGTGGAAAAATAAAATGAGTTCATGGATGAGAATTGGGAATAAAAAGGGACACAAATTTATTTCTTTTCTTACTCTTACAATAACAAAAATCTACTTTTAAAAAAATCTTACTATTATAAAAAGAATCTTAAAATTTTGTTAAACACATCATTATACCATCTAATCATTCTTAAACATATTTCATATATCACTTCTATATCTACTTTAATAAAATTATATACTCTCGTCACAATCTAATAGATATATGAATTTAAATGTATTGCACGACGTCATAAAATTTTTGTCGATAATAAAATCGACATAATTTGATTAAATTATTCTCTGATGAATAATTTTAATCGGGTCTCTGAAAATATATTCCCAACATCTTACTAACCCCTAATTTCTTATATAATTCTTCTTACACAAGTCATTCTAGTCCTCAAACAAAAAGGGAGAGTGAGGTGGCTGATTTTGGTCCTTATAAAGTATTACTACATAATAAGAAAATATCTAGATATTTTCATTAACCCCTCATTAAAATATTAATATCTTCAAAAATATCCAGATTATTTTGTGGCTTTAAGTCACATCATCTCGCTCACAGTTCGAACTCGTTCTTAAACGACTCGCATATCGCTCATAGATAAGTTCTCGTTTAAATTTTGATGGCATTCAAAGTCCATTAAAATTTAAACAACATGTATATCTTGCTTGATTTCTTAAAAACCAATCAAATAAAATATTTTTAAAATTTCAACAATACTAAGACATTCACATTGTAATTTAACATAAAGGAAAAAACCCAAACAAATTTTGATAGATCAATTTCCAAGCCAGGAACAATTACAAATTTTTTTACAAACAAATAGATGAAAATAGACAACATAAGACACAAATAGAAAATGAATTACGGGTCTTACAAATCTTTTGTTACCATTTTCTCATCACCCCATATCCTTTTATATCTAAAAGTTATAAACTTGAAACCCTCTAGGACAAACCAGTCCAATCTCTCATCCTTTATTGAGTCTTCAACTTTGTAAAAGATCCTCTTCTTAAAATGTACTCTCATAAAGACTATAAGATTTTCATAAAACAGAAACTACTCAACTTCAATGTTGAAAAATTGATAAATCATAAATTTGTTTCATATGTGAACTACGACCAATAAGATGGATTATACAAGGAGATTCACAAAATGCATTTAAAGGGTCATTATGTGCAAACCCTGAATTTCAATGTCTTCTTGTCCTACTAAGGACCTTATGTACAAGAGACTTAAAGATTTGTGCCCCATTTTTTCTGATTCTTTTGTATTGGATGGGTAATTTGGAAATAATGATGAAAAAGGATTAGAACACCTATAGTTCCATCAATGATTTATATATTTGGAAGATTATATTTTCCATTCTATATGTAGAGAAAGTCCCATCAGACAAGTCAAAGACAATTCGAGAAAAGGGAAAACTAAATAATCTCTTTTTTCTTTAGTTATGTCTAACGAGTCAGAAAGTTGGCTCCCAAATATGAAAACTTCATCATCACTCTATCAGGTGAAATTTCAAAGAAGGAACACACTTACTGAAGAGAGTATCAATAAATAGACTTAGTTTATATATGAATTAAGAATCGGCGATTCAAACCTGATATGTAATTTAAATTAATGGATCTCATTTAAAAAGACTTAAATTAAACCTTAGGATTTTTTTTTACCAATTTCTCTTTTTAGCACTTTTGTAATAAGTATGGCATATTTAAGGTAAGTTGTACTCATTACTAGTGTAATATGAATTATGCATTGAATATAAGTTATTTCCTCTACTTCTATCTTACTTGTTCTCCTCTATTTTCTTCCTTGTGCCTCCAATTTTCTTTCTACATCTGTTTTTTATTTGTAATTTATTTTTTATGTTCCTTTGTTTCTTTTCTTTTAATTTCTTTAAAAATATTTTATTTAAAGTAATTATCTCTTTCATCATTCACAACTCTTCATCTTCTTCCACTAATCGTTTCAAGCCTTTAAATTTTTTCACGTTTCAAAAAGTGTCTGTCAAAGTATTTGTGCACGTTTCCATCTCACTCTTTGTTTTTCTCCATGCTTTCATCATTACTTTTTGTCTTTCCAAAATAATTTTGTTTCCTTTCTCAAAAAATATAGCTATTTATACCTCAAATTTGGTTTGCCATTGTCAAACTCTTCTTTTATAGATGTTGGTTTATCTTCTGCTAGAAAAAGGAAGTCACCTTCCTATCCCGAAAAGAAGGAAATCCCACCATATGAAGTTGCCTCGATGGGAGTGACATTTTCCTAGAACAACTTGAAGTATAAATAGCACTACAAGAAGCTCACCACAAGTTTGAATTTCTCACCTCTAAAATGGAGGAATTAGTTGAGCTCTTGAGAAGTATCCTAAGATGTCTTTAGATAATCTATGTAGGGGTAGGTTCTTTTTAAGTTTTTTTCTTTCTTTTCTTAGTTTTTTTTTTGCTGTATTCTTGGTTCTCATATCATTGATATGTTATATTTACTTATTTTGTTTATCTTCTTCTATTTGTTTTTTATTTGTTTTTTTTTTTCTGAGCAATTTTCTTTTGTTAAATATCTAAATGTTGTGTGATGGTCTTGAGATTAATTTGTTTGTCTGCATGTGCGTGATTGCTTGTGTTAATCTCTATGTTTTTTAATTGCACCCTTTTATAATAACAAAAAGGGTGAACAATAGAAAATCTAGTAATACAATTAATTGTATGCTTGCGTCTGATTGCATGGTCGTTTATTTGCTTTACATCTAATTGTTGTATCATCTACATCATTGCATCATTTGCGTCTGATTGTATCATCTGCATCTAAGTTTCATCTGCACTGCATCATATGTGAGTGTCATTTGCAAATCATTTTTCATATGTCAATATTATGATAGTTGCTTGCAACTCCTCCTTGTTTTGAAAGTCTTAACATCCTCTAAAAACATGGTTTGTTCTATTAGGCTTAACATCCTAAGAAGAACAATAATCCAAAGGATTTAGCTTTTAAGAAATTTTGAATTGTTAATCAATTAACTTCATAAGGATTCAAAGGCTTAACATCCTTGGAAATTGTGAATTCAATTGGAAAGAATTGTCAAAATTATGATAAAATGGTATGTGTCTCACGTGTTTGCTAAAGTTTATGTTTTTTTCCTCACTTTTGATTTCAACTTTTAATTTTATCCTAATGTTTATCAAAATGTAAAATAACTTCTTAAGTTTGAAATTCTTAGAAAATATGTTATCATATTCAGGGGGAATCCCAAAATATAAAATGTTATCATATTTAGCACGTTGTACCTCGACTGCCTCTTGAAATGCAAAAAAAATGTCGTAGTTAAATTGCATGTGATGTACTTATTGTTCCTCTGCCTCTGATACAGAAGTTGACAAGAAATAATTTGCATCTGCCTCTATTAAAGCATGACAAGAAATAATATGCCTCTACCTATGATAAGCATGACAAGAAACCATTTGTGTCTGCCTTTAATAAGCGTGTAAAGCAAGTAACTACCTCTGTCTTTGATAATCACATAAAGTATCTGATCGACTAAGCAACTTCACATCCTCTCATGAAAAAGTCAATGCTCTTAAAAGGTCAACACCGAAAGAAGACAAAGCAACTTCACATCCTCTAATGAACATTATGAATCTACTTTGTGTCTGAAAGTCTTTAATGTTTGATTTTATCAAATTATCCCCCTATTCTGTATCCTCAATACCAAGATATGCAGAATCATTCACACACACACACACACACACTTCTTCTCTGTATTTAATAAGAACTCACTTAGTGCTTTATGATGCGAGAGAGAGAGAGAGAGAAAAAATGTATGAGAGAAAATGAAAAAGACTATATGTTAAGAAGAAAATCTGAAAAAGCTTAGAACACATCAAACCAAAAGAATGAGTAAATTATCCTCTCATAGGGGAGTTATTAGAGTTTATGTAAATCAATCAAAGTGTTTTCACATTGTACTGATATAGGATTTAATCTATACATCCTTTCAATGAGAGTTAGTATCCTAAAAATAAACTTTATGTAATACAATAAGTAAATTGTCTAGAATATAACTTGTGCATTAGAATAATTTGACAAAAGAGAAGGTTAATACAAATCTCGAAACAAAGTCACGCAAATGTATTAATACACACACTAATTCTTCAAAGAAAGAGCAAAAATATGGAGTACATAACACATCCATGGTTCAAAATAATTTTCTAGAAATTTTAAGCAAACTATAGCATAAATTGCTATACTTCATTTCAACAACTCTTGATCTAAGTCTTTTTAGCTATAAAATATTTAAATAACGTGGAACGAGATTACATCTCAATGGGTCCCCAGGAATGAAACCAAATCAATTAACATTCTAATTCAAAGATATATTTATCTTATGAGTTCCTCTCTTCCTTTATAGTTACTCCCGAATTACCCCTTCTATGTATAGTTTTGACTCTTGCTAAGTATTTAAACCATTAGACATGAGTCATCTAATGTCTTAAACTATACCTAACAAGCATATCATAAAGACTACATTAGTTTTACTAGTGCCCTCTTCTTGTTAGTAACTTTATTTTGGTAAGATTGGACATAACTACGTCCATAAGTGGTGCCCCACTTTACAATGGAGAATTCATCTAGCTAGGATGAATTATATACTTCTAACCTTAATCAAACATCTAGTAATTATATATATATATATATATATTAATTATAATATCATCTATTAATAAATATATTAAAGACTACCATACACTCAACCTTAAAAAGTCGTATGACAACATAAACTATTAACTCAATTATATCATACTAATCATATAATGTGAAATGAAATTCAAGAGTACATGTTTAAGATAGACTTTTTCCAAAACAGCTTCAAATTTATGTTATAACAACGCAAAACTGAGTTTAACTGCAGAGTCAACTGATAGGAAGTTATAAGTATTAGAATTCAATAAATTAGCACTCTTTGGAAAGCTTATGATTTCTAGTTTATGGATAAAATTTTATTTTATTTTTCAAATTAAGCCCTTAATTCTTCCAATTTATGAAAATAATAAACAAGGTCAGAAAAATAGGACATGAAGTATGATCTATCATGTAACCCATTTTTAAGCACCAATACTCGATCAAACATCACAAAGTTTATACTCAATTTGAAGGTAATTAAGTCTAGTTTCCAAAAACCTTACAATCATTAAGAACTAAGGTCCATATAAAACGTTATGACCAAAACATCACCCATATGTCCTGCGAATTTTAAGTTTACAACACTTATTCAATCACACTAATTTCCTAACAATCTTTGCAAATAATAATGCTACAAATTATGAATAAATCAAGCTACAAATACATCAAAATAGCAACACAATGTCAATTTACTCAAACTAATTTGTCACAATAGTGAAATTCAAGGTTTTTAATTTCAAACACATCAAAAGAGCATAATTTCATGTCATCAAGGAAACTCAATTCTAAAATAATATATTCTCAATTTCAGTCATAGAATTTCACATGAATAAATTATTTTAACCATCTATTTCAAAATTCTTAAATCTAACCTAAAATAAAATTAAAAATCTCATTCTTCATTTCAAACCCTTAAATCCTAAATCCCTAACTTATGATTAACATTATCTCATACATGCATGAAAGGGAAATAGAAAAAGGGAAACCCACCTATTGATAAGTAAAGAATACTATACAAATCAAGTTTGAGTACTGCAAGACAGAAGATCAAGTAGCAGAGATATTTACAAAGGCTTTGCTAAGAGTAAGATTTAAGCAATTATAAACTATGTTTGGAGTTTTACTAAAATATGCTTCAAGGAGGAGTGTTGAGAGATGATGCACATTTTTAGATCTTTTTAAAACACATCAATAACTTACAAAATAAATATTAATTATTAATTTATGATGTACATGTCTAGACTTTTCTAGAATCCCTAAGTAATTCACATAATAAATATTTACTACATTTGTATTAGAAATGTCATAAATAATCTAGAAGGAAGCATCTAGAATATAGCTTCCACAATTATAAATAGGCCACCAAAGTTCATTTGTAAACAAGTCATTTTGAGAACAAACTATCCCTTGCTATAAACTTCAAACTACTTGCTACTATCATCTTTCAACTATCTACTAAAACCTTCTACACTATTCACTACAATCTAAACTAACTATCCTATCTCAAATACTAACACTTACATGATTTAATTTATTTTAATTTTCTCTCAAATCAAAATTATTTTATTTTAACTTTTAACTTTTAACAATATTCAATGCCTCAACAAAAAAATCGAGATAGATACCTTTAAATTTAAATTAAGCTAAAAAACTTGCATTATTAAGTGGACGAAAGGAAATACAAAAAAGTGAAGTACAGAAATGAAGAAATACATCAGCTCATAAAGTACTGAAGTGCTAACTATGAATATAATAATTAACTAAACATGAGCAATCTATTGCATAAGTAAATTTCTAATTATTGCAGCTTGTGCTGAATCTGTTGTAGCCAATAGCTCAGACAAACGTTCACTTAGATCGTCGACTTCCCTGTGCAAGTTTCTAATATAGTTGCATGTCTCCTGCAACACCCTTGAAGCTGAAACCTGATATTCAAATTCAATTTTGTAAAAAATAAGTAGCTATATATTGTTAATTATTATCATAGAAAATATTGTTCAAACTTTAAAAACACCAACAAATCTTGGTGTAATGGTAAGGAATAAGGGTTTTGGTTCCTCTCATACAAGTTCTCAAGTTTTAGTTTTATGGTCTAAAAAAAGTAGAATAAATAGGTACCATGAGAAAAAATTGTTACCCGCAAAATTAATTTTAAATTTAAAATGTTTAAAAAGTTATTCATTATATAAAAATAATGTAAATTTAAATCTATATCCAACAAAATTTGAAAATACTTTATTTTGTGATATTTGTTCACCCGACTAGACTTGATTTAAACAAGAGAATTTAAACAAAAATATTGCAGTATCATTGTAACCTATCACATCAACCATGTATTGATAGCATAAAAGAAACCATATTTTAACAAACTAATCAATGATCACTTTAATGGATCTATCCAGATCCTCTTAAAAATTAATGACGCATCGTTTAAAATATCTAATAAAATTTGACATATTTGTGCCATAACAACCACCGTTCTTATTTAATTAATATTATTAAATGTAATTAAATCCTAAACTCTCCTTGGATGAAGACATGATTTGCCCCAAAAATTAGTAAAACATGAAATTGTAGAATATTAAGCTAGTAAATATCAAAGTACCAAATATATATGTATTCATCCAAACCAAGTAAACGAATATTAGTCCAACTGAGAAGGAAATATCCCCCCATCCTCCTTCATTTTGTTATTATGCAAGTGTTGGAGAGTTTAGTCCAAAAGAAGTATTACTCTTGCAACTTGTAACATATGGAAAATGAAAATATCTCACATCGATAGGAATATGACAAACTAAATTCATCACAAGTGTTGGAGAGTTTGAGTCCATTACTTCTAACTTTTGAACAATTAGACCTCTCATACTTGATAACATCCATTGGTTCACAGTATTCACGGATTTAGAATATCTCCACTAAACCTCTCTACACACGATCTCCACTTTCTAGTTTATATCTCACTTATCAATTTGTTTACTCTCTCTTATTTTTTCTCTCTTCAATATTTTACACTATTTATCTCTCTTTAGAAATTGGTGGAGATGATCTCACAATGTTGACACACTTCAATTAGGCCTATAAAATTAAAACAAAAAATGAAAAGAACTAAAATTTGAACTAGATCTTGAGACTCAACAACAACTCATAAAAGAAGGTACAATTGCACAAGTAACCTAGGAGCCTCACCCGTGGAGAACAAACCCAAAAAAAAAGGGGAAGAAACTATTATTCATGTTACAAACCGGGGTTGGCTTGGTGGCTTATGTAAGAGATTTATGAAGTCAAATGATAAAAATATTGAGAGTTTGATTTTCACTTTCAATAAAATGCTAACAATATTAAAAGAAAAAGTCTCATATAGACTTGAAGAATGATGGAAATTAATTCATGAAAAAAAATGTTGGAAATTAAGAGTTCTCACTATTATTCTGTTTTATTTTTATATCTGAATTGCGAACACATGATTTTGACATGACTTCTACAACTCTTTATAAAAGATGAGTAGTTGTCTTTTATCATGATGTTGGATCTGAACTGAGTCTCTTCTCTATTTTTATGATTAGAATACCTTTTATACTCCAATTAATAATTTTTTACTATAAAAAAGAGAAAAAAAATTGAAAAGTGTCATAAGAATTTGATTCCATTGACTCAAACTTCTAGACCGTTATTATACCTCCCATTACATAAGAACATCAACTAACTCATTATGTTGCCACATTCCAATTTGACCCAAGCAAATGTTAACAAATCTAGTAATTTAGTGATATGTAATATTAAATCAATTAAAATAAGAGCTCTTAACTGATAATTTTATAGGAATCTACAGTAATATTAGGGTTGACTCTCAAGTATTAACAAAGTTTTCCCTTTACAAAAAAATATTAATAAATTAATAATTATGTTAGTTTCTCAAATTTAAATTAGATCTCTTCTTAAATCTCTTTCACTGTCTCTCACATCACCAACCCATCTTGATCATTGAAGCTAATATTTGTTTAGATGTATAGTTGCATTTTAAATTTTTCATAAAGAAAAAGGCATTAGTGGAGTTTGGTATTTCAAAAATAAAAACTTTAGAAGAAGAAAAAAAAAAGTGAATTATATATGTGAAAACAAACCTTGTCGGAGCTCCTATTGCGAATCTCAGGAAGAAGTTGTTGCAACTTGGAGACAAGATCATGGATCTGATCGTCGGTGATATTCCTTGAACTACTACTTGTTTGCCTTGACCGTGACCTTCTACTAGACATGTTTATTTATAATAAAATTGAGTAATTTTGTATGGAGCTAGCTAGAGATTTGTATAAAAATGGAAGTGTCAGAGACAAATTGAAATTTGATATTGAGATAGGAAAAAGAGGTTATGGGGAAGAGATATAATTAAGAAGTAGTGATGATGTTGGAGAATGAGATTGATAGAAAGACAAGTAATGTAATTGCATGGGAGAAAGAAGAGGGGTATGGTTGTTTTTAAATAGGGTTTAGGAAAGAGAGAGTGAAAAGAATAAACTAAATCTAGAGATACGGTATACTAGTGTTCCCATATTGGGGTTTGAAGTTTCAGAGTAGCGTGTGCATGTTTCAACTGAGTGTGTGTCACCAAGCTTTGTTCTTTGTTTTTAACACTATCACCACTGTCAGTTTTTACACGCAATACCATGTTAATGGTATCTCAAGGCCGACTATTTCATCATGATATCTCGTTTAAAGTTTTTACACATATATTAATAAATTCATAATTAAAATAGAGAAATTATTTTATCAAATTATTCATCTTAATAATTAGTGCGTTTTTCACTATTATCAATATAAAATATCATAATTAATATTTTGAAAGTTATATATATAATAACTATTAAAGAGTATTATAGAAAAATGTATTTAAAGTTGTATTGAAAATTATAAATAACATTATTTTTAAACAATAAACAATTTTTTTTACTAGAGTGACAATTATTATGAGACAAAGAAAGTGTTTTGCAAAAGTAGTTAGTTACAAAACTTTTCTACTTACTCACAATGATTAATCTACTTTTAACTTTTTATACACATTAGAGAAAATATATACATAAAACATAGAATATATTTTTATTATATTAATTAAGTATCAGTGTATTAATCATTACTATAAGTAGCAGATATTGACTTAAATCAATGCAAATAGTACTAATTAAATAGTCAAATGAAAAGAAGAAGAAAAAAAATAAATTTAAATATATGAGTGGTCTTTGCAATTACGCATTTTTTATTTTAGATCTTGTAAGATTTTTAGTTTGAGTTTTGTCTTTTTAAATATATTTTAATATGTTTTTCATCCTTGTTATTTTTGTTTTAGTCCCTGTAAAATTTATTTTTATTGGAATGAATCTCTGCAATATATAATATTTGATTTTAGTCTCCCAATTATTAAAGATATAAGGAATTGCAGGGACCAATTTCAACAAAAATCAATTTTGCATGGACTAAAACAAAATAGCAAGGAACAAAAACAAATAAAAATATATTTGGAAGGACAAAAAATAAACAAAAAAAATGTATAAACAAACAAATATATTTGGATCAGGTGTTTAGAGTACCTCTTTATATTTGGAGTTCTTCATATGGAAGATCTCCTTGCGGAGGACCATTTTTTATGTATAAGAAGATACTAGAAGGATGCCTCGATGTGATGTAGCAAGAGTGAAAATGTCAATGAATATAAGGCAACAAATAGATTTAGTGAGAACCATTTTTGTATGAGGAATTGAATTCAAAATTCAGTTATTGGAGGAACATAGGGAAGATGTGTACTTGGGATACCGATATTAGAGGGTTGTTGTTCACGATGAAGTGTTTTTGGAACATAGGTAGACTCTTATGAGGATGGTCCAACAAGTAATGATTAGTTTGTTGGAACCAAACTCATTTTTACTTAGAGCTTTTATGATAACAAAAGTATTTTATGAAGATATGGTCAAGATTTGTAGAAGATTGGAAGAAGATTTATTCAAAATTTATCTACAACAAAATATGAACAAAATCAATCTAAAGAACTTATAAATGCAATTTGAACAAAATACAAACAAAATCAATATGAATAATTTACAATCTCAATCTAAACAAAAAAAAAAAGAAAAAAAAATCAATTTAAAGAATTTAAAAACACAATCTAAACAAAATACAATTTAGAATTAAACAAGGACTAAATTGAAGGCCAAATTTCAACTATAAATAGTCACTCAAGACTGAAGAAGAAAATTATCAAAAACCATAAAGAGTAGTCTTAGAGTTCAAAGAGAGAAACACTTGTTCAAGTTAAAAATATTTTCTACATGTTATTTTCTTATAGTGTGAGAGTTACTATTATCATCAGATTTTTGGAAGCAACGACTCAAGTTCCAATCTTTTGTATCCAACCTGATAATGGTTTAGTTCCTTTTTCAATATGGGGTTGTTAGGAGTAGACTTTCCTTATAGGGTCAAGGTGGTTAGTTCCTCAAAAGTATGGGATTGTTAGGCTGTTTGGAAAGACTGGCTTGTAGGGTCAAGTGCTGTGTAATTCAAGGTATTTGAATTATTGGATTAAAGCCTTCTAAATGGGATCAGATGTAGTCAAGTTAATGGTGAACCGGGATAAATCTTCCTGTCAAATTATTTATGCTTTCATTGTTTGCTGCCTCTGAATCCAATTGCTTCTACTTTAAGTAAGTCACCAAAACCAAACTAGTTTTTTATTTATTTATAAATTATCAAAAAGTTATTAACTTTAGAAACATAATTCAACCCATATTCTCGTGTTTGCACCTTCAATTGACATCAAAGCTCGGTCTCAATATTGTGCACTTTATAGTATTTGAGAAAAGACCCAATGGTTAAATATGTATGGATTTAGTGAAGTTGCTGAAGGAAACATCAACTAAACCACCTCTATTTGATGGAGAACATTTTGAGTATTGGAAAGACATGTTGAGCTGTTTCTATATTTCACAAGATCTTGAACTTTAGGACTTGGTGGAAGATGGCTATATTGCTCCGAAAAATACTGATGGTACTGAAATTCTAAGAAAGGAGATAAATGTTGATCAAAAGAAGATGTACAAGATGCGTCATAAGTCCAAAATATTCATGATAAATGCAATCCCCTTCAAGGAGTTTGATAAGTGCACCAACAACGACACAACAAAGAGTATTTATGAAAGTCTGATTCTGACCTATGAAGGAAGCAAGCAAGTTTAAGAAGCAAAGGCCAACTTCCTAGTCAAAAAGTATGAGTTGTTCAAGATGGAAGAAGGTGAAGACATTGAAACAATGTTTTCCTGATTCTAGACCCAGGTCTCAAGATTAAAGGTGCTTGAGAAGAGTCATACTATTGTTGATCATGTGAAAACAATTCTTAGGAGTCTGACAAACAAGTGGAGACCTAAGATCATTTCCATTCAAGAAGCAAAGGATCTTAATACTCTAAAGCTGAAAGAATTAATTAGCTTTCTCATATCACAAATAATTGAGGTTAAATAAGATGAGCCCAAGAAAAAGAAGAAGACTCTTGCCTTGAAAACCAAACAGAAGAATGTTCTAAAGGCAACATTAAAATCAGAAGATAGTGATTTAGATGATCAAAATCTAAACTCAGAGGAACAGAAAACCAAGCAGATTTGGCTGTGATGGTTCATACAAACTCTGTCTCTGGATCCAACAATGATTTTGACTCTGGAAGTGAATCAGCAGATGAAGAAATTGTGATATTTTTTAACTTTAATTGATCTGATTTAATTACTACTATAAATGATTTTTTAAATAATAATTATAAAATGTCTTTAAAACTAAAAACACTTACGAAAGAAAATACAAATCTAACTATAAAAAGTTAATGCTTTAAAGATTCAAAGTGTTGAATTTAAAATAGAAAATACAACTTTGAAAACTGATATAAGTGAATTTAAAATAGAGAATGAAAATTTGAACATTGATATTGATGAACTTAAGGCTAAAAATCAAACTCTAAATAGCAATCATACTTCAACATCAGTTGAAAATACCACATGTAACTCTGATAAGCACGAACAAGTATTTCAAGATTTTCTTGCTACATTTAACGACTCTATGGCAACACAACATCCTTCTTCTGTACAAACTTCTCGAAGGTAGTAAGTGTCTTTTCAACAACTGGACATTAGGAGAGGTTATACCAAAGAAACTTGACATGTGGGGGTGAAGGAATGGCTTTGTGAGATTCAAAGTAGTAAAAAATGTACAAGATCTTACTAGGAGGCTGGATAAGGTCTAGTATAGGTGGAATAAAATGATGATCAATATCCCAAGATTCTGTTGAGATGATAAGTTTGTAGAAAAGAAGGTTCAAGGGAAAAAATGCAATATGTTGGATTAATGGTGCAGCCAAGAGTAACTTTCAAAAAAGCTCTAATAGATACAAGAAAGGTACAATGAGGGATGGTGTCAAGTAGAAAGCTAATGAATGTATCTTAAAGAAACCATCATCCAATGCATTGGAAGGGTTAGAGAAGAAAACTCGTATGAAAATTCACTAAAAACCTCCAATCGTCTTTTGTTGGCTACCTTGAATATACAAAAGATGTAGTTGGTTTTAAAGTTAGCATGAGGTTAGAAAGATACCACTCAATCCAAGTGACCTCTAAGGAGGGGAAAATGTGATCTTGAAAAGGCTTAAGTGAAAGGAGTTAGAGGAAGTGGTGAAAACTCATAAGGAATAGTGGGAGAGTCGGTTTCATCTTATCAAACGTTGGATGACCTATGTTTTTTCAAATATAGTGGATATTTGGATCAAGTGCTTTGGAGTATCTTTTCATATTTTGAAAGTGGAGTTCTTCATATAGTAGATCTCCTCGTTAGATACTTTTTTTAATGTATTTGAAGATACTAGAAGGATATCTTGATGTGATGTGGCGAGAGTGAAAATGCCAATCAATAGAAGGAAACAAATAGATTTGGTGAGAACCATTTTGGTACGAGGAATTAAATTCATAATTCAGTTATTGGAGGAATGGATGGGCGAAGTGGACTTGGAGGTACCGATATTAGAGGGTTGTGATTAATGGTGGAGTTTTGTTGGAACATTGGTAGACTTTGATGAGGACATGATTAGTTCCTCTAAGAGATGGGGACAACTCAAGCCATTTGGGAGCAACAAATTTCATTAACCTTAGGTCTAATGGGGAAACACCAAAGGGGTGAGTTTTGGAGGTGGATGTACATGATTCAAAAGTGCAAGAATCATATTTGGCTTAATCAAATATGAAGGGGCACCATGTAAGGAGGGTAGGAGAGGTGTTGAAAAGGAATTTGATGAAGATGGTATATGGGATAGTGGTAGAGTACAAGGTAAGGAGGGTATGGGTGGAATTAGAGGCAAAAAAGTGAAGACAAAAACGGGTTAAATGGGCATATCAAGATACAAGGATAGCATAAGAAGGTTAAAGGAGTTTGAGGTTGTGGTATTTTTCGAGGTAGGCCTAATAGATAGGTTGACATGGGATGAGGTGGAGAGTGCCAAGGGTCATTCTTCTTTTGGTTTTGGTCATAACTTAGGTCCGACAAATGCTTTAAGGATCAATTCAAGGGTCTCTTGATACAAGGGTTTGGGAAAGGCATCCCAAATGAAGTTGGAATGGACTATGGTCTATTAAGAGGGACATTAATTTGAGCCCAAAACGAATTCTAAATCTAATTTTAATCATAGAAGTCCAGAGAGTAGGGTTGATCTAGGGGTAGAAAAAGTTTATGGGTGAGGTAATCTTTTGGTGGGGAAATTATTATTTAGAAAAGCATACAGCCATCGAAACTTTTGGTAAAGCTTCATTTTGTCCAGTTACAATATGAAGTTTGCAGCCATGGTTGGCTATAAAGAAGAAGGAAAAAGAATGAGTCAATAAGTCAATCTGAGAACAATTTTGAAGAACAAGAATCAAAAGATGATTCTTACTCAATTGAGGGATAAATTGGGCGCACACTTGCAATTAATTTGTGTTTGGTTGAGTGTTGGAGAAGTGGTATTTTTTTGGGAGTAGTTCTTCAAGAGTTGGATGGACAAACTGTTGAGGTTAGGGTTCGAGCATCTACTCCTTTAATAGGAGTGCGAACATAGCCAATCTATTATATCTCTTTGGGAATTGGTTTGTTGATGGATTTGGATCAATTGGGAAATAACGACCCAATTATTTTTTGTTCGAGGTATGATGTTCGAAAAAATAAAAGATTAAAATACCAGTTCAAATTCAGAGAGATTTAGGGGTAACTTTTAATGGGTTAGAAGAGGAGATTGAATAATACCTCCTCAACCTAGAAGAGAGGGGTTGTAAAGGAAATAAAGTAGGGTGAAGAGGAACAAAATCAAGACTCTAGTTAGGAAATAATAGGTTATTTTATGGCAACCCAGGTGACAAAAATTGAAAAAGTAACTGAGAACCTATGTCATAGTTTGTGGGGAGACATAGTGTGTGGCTAGAGTTATCAACCACATATTGGTAATAATGGTGGGATCATGTTTGTGTGGAATAAGGCAAATTATAATCTTCTTATGTCTTTGTTGGTTATGGGTACATAGGTGTTTATCAAGAATTAGGAGTGGAAGACTTAATGGGGTGTATGGTGTCTTATGGGGTGTTATTGAAGAGTTTAATTCGCACTAAGATAGAGTTAGGAGTAGGTGTATGGTGTGTGGTGGGAGACTTAATTTAGTTAAGAACACTGATGAAAGGATGGGGGAATATTGGTGTGAGTTTATTGAGGCAATGGAACTAGTATAATTATGAGTATACTTAATAGATGTTGGTAACGGCGGAGTGGATGGTGTTTTAGTCAGATTCTAATTTGTAGATGTTTGCGAGAGTTTTTTACGATCATCGACTACTTTTCCTCTGAAATAAAGTCGAGGATTAGGGTCCAAAACTCTTTATATTTAATAAGCACTAGCTTCAACATAATAGATTTGATAGTTTAGTGCAACATGCATGGAGATCTCTTTCTTTAAGAGGGTAGATGGGGGGTTTATATTAAAAGAGAAATAGAAACAACTGAAGCATATTCTAAAGGAATAAAGTAATGGGGAATATGGGGCTCTTGAAGTGCAAACCGAGGCTATGGTTGAGGAATTTGGTTGCATACCTCAACAACTTGATTGTACTAAGCTAGAAGGTTGAGAAGATTTAGCCAATCAGTTTAACTAGCAGGTGTTCTGTGGAAGTGTCGTTCAGTTGGTGAATTAGTGGATTAAATATTTTAGGTTGAAGGAATTGGACTTAGCTTCCATGTTGGTGGTGAACCACAATAAACTAGTTGTTTTGTTCTGCCTTTATGTTTATCTGTTATATTTTCATCACTTTGGATTATCTTCTTAAAATTGTTTTTAATTTAAAACACAAATCAAACTCCATTTTCTTGTGTTTCTTGTTCTAAATTATGATCTACTAGGGATAAGTAGCTAATGAGAGATAATTCTCATTGGTGCCTTCATTATGTTGTTTAACAAACAATTGAGTGGTTTTATTTATTCGATTGGTGATTGCTTACTTTGATGTTTATTTTGTTGATTGTGTTATCTTGATTTATGTTCTATTTGATTTTATGATGTTTTATTTGAGTATGTTTACGTGAATGGGATTATTATGAATTGTGCTTTAAGGATTATTAATTTCAAATGTAATATTGTGAGGAATTCATTTCAAGTATTTAGAAGTATTCAGGAAATTTCATTAGAGATGCTAATTGGTTAGGGTTGATTAAGAGAACCCGATGTTTGATATTCAAGGAGAATCAATGATTTTAAGATAAGGGTAAAAGTCATATAGTTTTCATATGTATCACATAAAACCGTTGGCATGTGGTACGAGACATACAAGGTCAATATTTGGTCTTCCCCAATAGGTATTAATTTGATTGAGATGATTTGTGTGTTAGGGAAGTGCATTAGAGTTTAGTCGCATACAAGGTCAATATTTGGACTCCACGAGTACTCTGGTATGTTACGTATTCATGTTGGAATGTTTGTGGAATTATAATTGGCTAGGATCATCATATACTTCAATTGCATTCGATAATTAGGAATAAATTTATTACCACCATATTAGGATGCCTATTTATCTGATTATATTTGTGTGTGGCATGTTTATTTCTGCTTTCTCCATGACTATATTTTTTTTAAGATTGTATATGTGTCTTCCCCCCACCCCCCCATGTTTTTATTTCTCTTGCATAATATTTATACTTAGACCCATTCGACAATAACGATGTCAAGTGTCACCCCACTACACATATTGGTAGGGAGGTCAGATCAAATATGAAGATGATATATATAGAGTTCTTGCTTAGTTTATGTATAGCGATCAAAAATGGTAAGGATAGGATAGTGTTTACTGTGACACACTTTTTATTCCAAAAAAATATAACAAAAATAAAAGGCATGAAACACAGAAAATATGGTCCAGATAAAACTATCAAGATAAAGAAGTCGCGTAAACATGCAGAAATAACAAAAATACATATCTAAGTCTGATTGTCCCATCTATCAAAGTCGATCTTTCTTATTCAATAAATCAATTAAAGCCTTCTGGACTTGACCACACAACTAACTACTAATAAATCTTCACGTGACTCCTCAACTTCATCTCCATAGGCATTAGTTTCAACAATTTTAGTGTCTACCTGCACAAATGATGGGCAAACATCCACGTAGAAATAACAAAAAATGTGAGTCATCATACTCAAAAGCATAAAACAAGCAAACTGAACTAAATTTAATGCACATTATATCAGCCCTTAATCAATATAACATAACACAATCAACTCGTAGTAATTACGACATTAACATAATTTAATGTATGTTCAATCAATATGCAACTTCATCATTAATTACTCCACATTGGATCTAATGCCTTAAATGTCAAGGCATCTATTGTCCAGCTCACTAAAGTTTTCAGTGTGAAATGGTAGACAACATTCTAGATAACGTATAATATGTCCTGATGGAATGGAAATTGTTAATCTAAAGGATAGTCAAATAACTCCAAGTTCAAGAAATTCACACATGTCTCATCTCCTCTCATTGCAAAAAAATCTCCTTAATTTTAGTGCTCTACTTGCTTGTCATTAGGGCTTATGTCGTGCAATTGGACCTTTGTCATTTATTCTTCAAACTCTACAGTTTGTTGTTGGGTCGTTCCTATGACCTCCAAACAAGTTTTTCCCTAAGGAAAATCATTAAGAATGTAAAAAAATTTCTAGTTGGGTTCTTCATCTATTGATTCACTTCCAAAGTCAGAGTTTGTATGAGCCATTAGAACCAAATTTGTTAGCTCTTCATCATCAGAGGATTTATCATAATCTTCCTAGGTAGCCATTAGATCCTTCTTCTTTGGTCTAGAGTTTTTTCTCTAATGTTTCCTTTTTCTAGATTTGGACATTCAGATTTAACATGCCCAAGTTCATTGTATCCATAGCAGATGATGCTTTTCTTGTCAAACTTGTCATAATTTCCTCTACTGGACTACCTAGAATTTCTTTGAGGGACTGTCTTCTTTCTATTATGCCACAACCTCTAAAAAATTTTGGATATGAAAGCCAAGTCCACATTCTGGTCATCTGAATAATTATCCTCTAATTCTACTATTACCTTCAAAGCCTTCTTTTTCTTGGATTTCAAAGCTAAAGTCTTCTACTTATGTTTGGGCTCATCCTCTGCAAGCTCAATTTCATGTGATCTTAATGACCTAGTCAGTTCTTCCAGCTAATGAGTATTCAAATCCTTAACTTACTGAATGGTTGTAATCTTAGGCTCCACTTGCTTGGTAAACTCCTAATCCTTTGCTTCTCGAACTTGCTTGCTTCCTTCATAAGTCAGAACAAGATTCTCATAGATGCTCTTTGTAGTTTCTTGTATTTATCATGAAGGTTTTGAGCTTGTGATGCATCTTATACAACTTCGTATGTTCAACATCCATCTCTTTCCTTGGAATTTCATTCCCATTAGAATTTGTTAGAGCAGTATAGTCATCTCCCACTTGTTGGACTTAAGTCCCCTTAATCATAATTTTGACATAATTAACAAACATACAATGTTCATACATCATTTGATAAATCTAACATTTTAACTGAGTAAGATTTCAGGAACAACAACTCAACCCTACATACTTGAGACAATAGCTTGGAAGTCAAGGAATCAACAAACGTTGGAAAATTAACTGAGCAAATCGATTAGACAATCGATTCTGTAAAGGGGTTGTATAAAAATGTGTAGTATGTGATTAAACAAACGATTAGGCAATCGACTGGCACAATCATTGATAAAAATTGTGCAAGTCAGAGGCAAGCCATTTAGCAAGCTAAAAGATTGGCAAATCGATTGTTCAAATCACAAAGACTAAAGCTGATTGTAAAAATCGATTGACAAATCGATTGTGCATGTCACAGAGCCAAGGGATGTATTAAGCTAATCGATTGTCAAATCGATTGTGAAAATAAAGTTTCAAAAGGAACATGGTCTGTGACAAACACAATCGATTGGACAATCTATTGAATCAAATTTGTTTTGTAACAGGTTTGGTATCAATCGATTAGGCAATCAATTGAATGAATCAACTGGAAAATCATTTTTAGAAACATAGCACCTAATCGATTGGCACATCGATTGGCTTGAAATAAGCTAAGTCCCTAGAATAAACCAAATCGATTGGATGAGAAACCACTGAGTCCCTGTGACCAGTGAAATCGATTGGCACAACGATTTGCTTGAAATTAGCTAACTCCCTGGAATAATCCAAATCGATTGGAAGAAAATTTTAGGCCACAGAGGAAGCTTAGCCTATGGCCAAATCGATTATGTGACTTAATGAATCACTTATGTGAATTAATGAATCGACTGAGTAATCGATTGTTTTGATCTCGTTGTTGGAACAAAACATCTGAAATCGATTAGGTAATCGATTCCATTATGAACTGCACATAATTTTCTGTAAGGTGCATTAAAATAATCCATTAGGTAATAGATTAGTTTATGTAGTTTCAAGATTCAAGAAAAACAAGATTCGCGATAATCGATTGGGAAATCGATTGAGCCTGTTTTACTGTATTAATAAATCGATTGGTAAATCGATTTATATATTGTTTTTCAAAAACTATATAAATGTTTTCAATCACTTTTTCTAAAAACTTTGGCATAAACTTTTGAATAACTTTCTAACATCTTTTTCTCACATTTTGAATAACCCGTGATATTACTTTTTCAGACCCGAACCAACCATTCTTCATGATCAATAGAGACCTGAAAAAGATCGCTTGAGAAAAAGAACTTGAGAAGAAGACTGCTTGAGACAAATTCTGTATATCTCTTTTTAGATTTTCTGTAACAAAAATTCTGTAAACAAAGAACTGTGAAAAATCCAGTGGTAAAACTGGTAGTTATCTTTTGTGTTGAGAGGGCTCATCAAGAAGAAGCTTTGTTGTGATCTTGGAAGAGTTTGTAGAAGAACTCTGGGTTATAGTGAGTGAAAAATAGAATAGGGAGAGAGTTTTAAGATTGATAGGCGGGGAGCGCTGGAACATCTGTAAAACAACTCTACAAGATTCTATTTAAAAAGACCGAAATCGTTCAATTTCGGGACTGGACGTAGGCCGTCAGATAGACGACTGAACCAGTATAAAAATCGCGGTGCACTACTTTCTATCCCTTGCTCTTTATTTCCATTTTGCATTGGATGATTGTATGATTAATCTTGATTGCATGCGATAGCCGAATTCCGTTTAAATTGTATTGATTGATTTACTAAATGTTTGTATGTGAATCTTTATATTGCTACGTCCTTGAATTCATATCTGTTGAAATTGAAATTAATATTGATCACGTTGGTTTCGATATCAATTTCATTGCTTGGAAACTGTATATGTTAACCAAATTAATTAGATTGTAAAATCTGAAATTAGACTGTCATATAAGTTTTTAATAATTAGAGGGCATAATAACCCACAAGTGGCATCAAGAGCTTGGCTTTTTAGATAAATTCTTTAAAGAAAATGTCCTCAGTTGAATTCCTAGGAGAGGGTGCTTCATTGGCTAGGCCCCCTGCTTTCAATGGGGTGGCCTATATGTACTGGAAACATAGGATGTTAATATTTTTAGAAGCTAGTGGTATTGATATTCTAGATGCTGTAGAAAATGGACCCTACATACCTACAATAGCTGGGACTGGTGATTCACTAATCCTTAAACCCATATCTGACTGGTCTGAGGATGATAAGAAGAAGGTAGGATATAATGCTAAGGCAAAAAATATTATTACATCTGCATTGTCAGCAGATGAATTTTTTAGGGTCTCAAACTGTAAGACAGCCAAGGAGATGTCGGACACTCTTCAACAGACTCATGAAGGAACTACTGATGTGAAAAGGGCCAGAATAAACACATTAATGCATGAGTACGAACTATTCAATATGAAGAAAGATGAATCAATCAGTGACATGCAAACGAGATTCACACATATTGTCAACAACCTGAATGCACTTGGCAAGGAAATTGACAATGAACAACAGATCAGCAAAGTCATGAGATGCTTGACAAGAGAATGGCAACCAAAGATTACTACCATAGCAGAATCCAAAGATCTTGGCAGTATGGCAATTGCTACGTTGTTTGGAAAATTAAGAGAGCATCAAATGCAATTTCACAGGCTGAAAGAGACAGAACAAATTGAGAAGAAAACAAAAGGTTTATCACTGAAAGTTCAAACTCAATCAAAGTTTGAACAAGAGAGCTGCTCGGATGAATCAAGCAGTGAGACTGATGAAGAATCTGAAATAGGTTTACTGGTCAAAAAGTTCAAAAAGATTCTGAAAAAGAAAGACAACAAGTTCAGAAAGCCTTCAAGTTCTAAGACAAATGACAGCAAGACAATCACCTATTATGAGTGTGGAAAAACAGGTCATATAAAGTCTGAGTGTTACAAATTGAAAAACAAAAATAGGACTGCAAAGGCTAAAGGCAAGGAACCTGCTCCTAAAACCAGAAAAGCATATATTGCATGGAACGACAACGAAGAATCCTCTACATCTTCAGAAGCAGAAGAAGCAAATTTGTGCCTTATGGCTAACACAGATTCTGAATCAGAAAGTGAGGTAAGTTCTCAATATAACTTTTTCTATGATGAACTGCATGAAGCATTCAATGAACTACATGATGAATATGTTAAGTCTATTAAGCAGTTAATAAGTACAAAGAAAATGCTTGAACAACAATGTATGTTGAATGAACAATTGAAAAAGGACTCGCATGATAAATCTGCAAGATGCATTGAACTTGAAAAAACTGTTGCATCATTGAAGTCTGATTTAGTGAATTTTACTTGTAGTAAAAATAAACTGAATGTCATACTTAGCAACCAGAGACATGTTAATGAAAGATCTGGACTTGGATATAAACCATATAAGCATGTTAAAAAGAACAAAACTAGAAGTCGAATTGGTTATATGCAAAACAGGAATGTCAAACATATCCAGAAATTTGTTAGATCAATGAATATGTATGACATCTTTACTAAACCAAATTCACATTCATCCTTTGCTTGCTCATGTAACTTCTATTGTAGAAAGGGACATTTTGTGTCTAACTATAAATTGAAAAGACTAGCCAACAGAGGATGGAAACAAATTTGGGTAGCAAAGACACAAACAGTTGAAACTAACCCCCCAGGACCCAATTTATATTGGGTACCTAAAACCAAATTTTGATTTTGTGTTGCATGTGTTCTTGACATCCAATAGGCACCAATGGTACCTAGATAGTGGGTGCTCAAAGCACATGACAGGAGACAAGTCTAAATTCTTGTCTCTAACTTTAAAGGATGGAGGATTTGTTAAATACGGTGACAACAATAAGGGTAAGATTTGTGGTATTGGTGACATTGGCAGTGAGTCAATTGTTGTGATCAACAATGTCTTGTACGTAGAAGGATTAAAACACAATCTTCTAAGTATAAGTCAATTATGCGATAAAGGGTTCCAGGTAAGTTTTTCAACTAAATCTTGTATAATTGAGCATAAGGATAACAAAGATATGAAATTAGTAGGTGCAAGAATTAATAACATCTATATGCTAGATTTTGATTCTTTGCCTAGTAATATCTACTGTTTGTTATCTAATTCAGATGAAACTGGGTTATGGCATAAACGTATAGCGCATATTCATGTAGATCATCTAAATAAGCTTGTTAGTAAACAACTAGTTATAAGACTCCCTAACAAGAAATTTACTAAGGATAGGCGTTGTGATTCATGTGAGAAAAGTAAGCTAGTTAAATCGTCTTTTCCCCCAATAGATATGGTTAAAACCAATAGGGTTTTGCAGTTAATACACATGGACCTCTTTGGTCCTTCTCAAGTGAGAAGCTTTGGAGGAAACTTGTGTGGATATGTATTGATAGATGATTATTCTCGGTTCACTTGGACTTATTTTCTAACTCACAAGAGTGAGGCTTTCTCAGTTTTCAAAAAGTTTGCTATCTTAGTTAAAAATGAGACAAGTCAGAAAATAATATCCATTAAAAGTGATCATGGAGTTGAATTCCAACATGATTCCTTTAATACCTTTTGTGAACAGAATGGCATTCATCATATGTATTCAGCCCCTAGAACTCCTCAACAAAATAGAGTTGTAGAAAGGAAGAATAGGTCTTTAGAAGAGTTAGCTAGAACTATGATTAAAGACTCAAACCTTCCTAAGTATTTTTGGGCAGATGCTATTAGTACAGCCACACATGTTGTCAATAGAGTTCTAATTAGGCCCCTGCTTAGAAAAACTCCCTTTGCGTTGTACAAGGGTAGAAAACCAAACATTTCTTTAGAGTATTTGGGTGTAAATGCTTTGTTTTAAACAGTGGCAAAGAACATCTAGGTAAGTTTGATTCTAAAGCAGATGAGGGTATATTTCTAGGCTACTCCCAAACTAGCAAGGCCTATAGAATCTATAACAAAAGAACAAAAACCAGAGAAGAGACAGTTCATGTAAAATTTGATGAACTATTTGCTGAAAACTTGAACAACACTCCTCCTATGGTTGATACTTCTTTGGATGAAGTTGTAGAATCTGAAGAATTAGAACCAACTAAAACCATTCCTCCAATTGATAATGACTGTATAGAACCCATAAGGACTGATGATTTACCTAGGGAATGGAAGTTCAATAAGAATCACACCATAGATAACATAATAGGGGATATCTCTAAAGGAGTTGCAACTAGGAAGAACCTTAGACAGTTCTGCAATTTTACAGCCTTTGTATCCCATATTGAACCCAAAAACATTAAGGAGGCTCTATTAGATAGGGAGTGGATACTTGCTATGCAAGAGGAGTTAAACCAATTTGAGAGAAATAAGGTGTGGAGCCTAGTACCTAAACCAGAAGATAAGCACATCATAGGAACGAGATGGGTGTTTAGGAACAAACTAGATGAAAATGGAGTCATAACTAGGAACAAAGCTAGGCTAGTAGCTAGGGTTATAATCAGGAATAAGGAATAGATTTTGATGAAACCTATTCCCCTGTAGCTAGGTTTGAAGCCATTAGAATCCTACTTGCTTATGCATGTATAATGGACTTTAAACTTTATCAAATGGATGTGAAAAGTGCCTTTCTCAATGGTGATATCCAAGAGGAAGTTTTTGTTAGCCAAACACCTAGTTTTGAAAATCCTGATTTTCCTAATCATGTCTACAAGCTATCAAAAGCCCTCTATGGGTTGAAACAAGCTCCAAGAGCTTGGTATGAGAAGCTTAGCAATTTCCTCATTCAACAAAACTTTTTAAGAGGAAATGTTGTCAAGACACTTTTCATAAAGACAAATGGAAATGACATATTGCTGGTCCAAGTTTATGTTGATGACATAATCTTTGGATCTACAAACAATAAATTGTGCAAAGATTTTGAAAACTTAATGAAAGGTAAATTTGAAATGTCAATGATGGGTGAACTATCTTATTTCTTGGAATTTTAAATTAACCAAAGCAAGCAAGGCATTTTCATTAGTCAAACTAAATACTACAATGATTTATTAAAGAAATTCAGCTTTGATAAACTTAAGTCCAATGATACTCCCATGAGTCAAGGAAATCACTTAGATAGAGATGAGAAAGGCAAACCTGTAGATGTAACAAGGTTTAGGAGGATGATTGGATCATTGCTCTATCTTACAGCAAGCAGGCCTGACATCATGTTCAGCGTCTGCATGTGTGCAAGATACTAATCCAATCCAAAAGAGTCTAACCTTAGTGCAGTAAAGAGGATATTCAGATATCTAGCAGGAACTAAAAGTCTAGGCTTGTGGTATCCTAAGGGATCTACTTGTACATTAGTTAGATATTCCGATTCAGACTTTGCAGGATGCAAACTAGATAGGAAAAGTACCTCTGGTACTTGTCACTTACTAGGAAACTCCCTTGTGTCTTGGTTTAGCAAGGTACGAACTAGCATTGCACTATCAACAACTGAGGCTGAATACATTGCAGCTGGAAGCTGCTTTGCACAGATCCTCTGGATGAAACAACACCTATCTGATTTTGGTGTTGATCTAGAGACTGTTCCTATCATGTGTGATAACACAAGTGCAATAAGCATCACTAAGAATCCAGTGATGCATTCTAGAACCAAGCACGTAGAGATTAGGCATCACTTTATTAGGGACCAATTTAAAATTGGGAATATAAAGCTTGAGCATGTTAATACAGCTGATCAGTTAGCTGACATTTTCACCAAGGCTTTACCAAAAGAAAGCTTCCATCATATTAGGTTGAAACTGGAAATCATAGATCCTAGTGAAATCTGATTCCTGTGCCAAATCGATTGAAACATCGATTATCAAGTGAATACACAGAAAATTGGCTTTATAAAATCGATTTGGACAATTGATTTATGTCATACAGTGTCTAATTTTTCAAAATAGAAACACGATAATCAATTGACTAATCGATTTATTGATCCCAGGAAGCTTTATATGCCTTAACTTTTCCCATTTCAATCGACTGGATAATCGATTGCTAACTTGGCATATAGTTTAAAGAATCGATTACTTTGGCCCCACACATCAAAATTGAGGTTTTTTCCAGACTCCAACACGAGCATCGATTGGGAAATCGATTGATTCAAAATTTTTGTAATCTAAACTCCAATGAATCGATTTACTAATTGATGCAGAGACGAGCAAGTTCCTGAACTGATATGGAAGTTCCAGAACTGAGATGGCAATCGATTTGGACATCGATTGAGTAAATAAAGGCAATCGATTTGGGAATCGATTCACAATATTACCGTTGCACGATTTTTACTAGCCGTTGGGAGGTAATTATGACCCCAATCGATTACCATTCCCAAGCAACGGTAACATAATCGATTAACCAATCGATTGACGCATCTGAAGGTTTAAAAGGAACAGTTACCAATCGATTCTCAGCACTTCTTGCAAGTCCTAAATCGATTGTGTCATAAAATTTCTCGATTTTGCACTCAAAATCTCTGCTCTTTCTCAGAACCTTCAACCTACTAAACTCTCTCTATTCCATTGATACTTCCAAATCTCAGTATTCTTGCACATGGCTCGCGTCAAACAAACATCATACAAATCTTCTTCCCCCTTTTCGTCATCAAGTGGAAGAACTCCATCTCCACCTCCTACTTCCAAAAGAATTTCTATTCCTACCCACAAAATCCAAGCAAAGGACAAGGGAAAGGCGAAAGCTGTTGATCAAGGGAAATCCAAGAAACGGAAAGACCCTCCTACTGAGAAGCTCATGGCAGATGCTATGAAGGAAGTTACTCAAAAAAAGAAGAAAACGGTTTCTTCTCCTCCTTCAAAGAAAGCTCCTTCCTCAAAAGATAAAGCTGAAGAATCTATTATCCCACCTGATTTTCTAAAAAGAAAAATCCATGAGGCTAGGACTTTGGATTTCACCTATTTTGATTCAGATGGATTTACTTTCCATGATCATTTGAGGTTTCATGGTCTGGAAAACTTTCTCTCCTCCTCACTTGACACTTATCCTAAGTTAATTAGAGCATTCGATTCCACCTTCAAGCTCACTGATTCGGGTTTCAAGGCTGAAGTTAAAGGGAAGAAGATATCCATGACATTTGAGGATTTCTCAACTATGTCTGGACTCCCATTTCATGGAAAATCACTGGATGGCAGTGATGAAGCAGTTGCTGCTAATCAAGGCTGGGAAGCTTCATTTGATGGACACACTACTGTACAGGACCTGATGGTCGACGGGTTCGTGGAAACTATTTCACTCCCGATTGGTCAAATGAAGGTCCATCATCGTATGCTCATGTACACTTTGTCCCTGATGCTGGTACCCCGGTCCGGAAACCATGCCGTCGTCCAGAAGTTGGACATACTGATGTTGTGGGGTCTGTCCAAAGAGCTCAAGATGAGTTGGACATGGATTGTGCACAAGCACATGATGGAAGCTGCACAGGGCAAGCTGGTGCTTCCCTACCCCCAACTGATTACAAAGATTCTGAGACATTTCAAAGTGTCACTTGTCAATGAAGAATCTTCAAAAACCACCCTTACATTTGGTGAATCAATTATCAATCAAATGCAATTGAAAAGGGTGAATGGTATCTGGATAAGGCCTCAACCAAATGTTGAACCAGTTCAGCGTAGTACACAACAAGCTGCTGATTCAGTGGCAGCCCCTCCTGAGTACTTAGCAAAGCTGTTGGAGTTTATGGAAGCTCAGGCAGCTCACAACGCTAAGATGCAAGCTTCAAATGCTCGAATGGAAGCCGCTTTGAAGACACTCCAGGCATCTCTGACCTCAGTTGTTCAGGATGTTGATGCAATACAATTACATTTAGGCATTAAGCTATCTTTTGTAGATATAATGCGAATATAGGCCAGCAAGCAACAGAGGAACAAAATCCCACCACCCTAGATAGTTCTGAACCTCACGTTGAGGAGACACCTGCTGAGGGTAATACAGCGGTCTCTACCTCTCCCTTAGCTAATAGTGAGGAACAGCCTAGTTTAGGTGTTTAGGATTTTAGGTTCTTTGTTGTGATGTAATGTTTTGTTATTGTTGTACTATTGTCTTCAATATATGACAAATGAGCGTGTTTATTCAATTGTTCTATGATCTACTGCCATAATCTATTTAATATGCATTCTTTTGCTCTGATACCCTGGTATTTGTTTACTTTGACACCATAGTCTGTTATATTTTTTTTATACCCTGAAGCCTAAATCACTAGTGCTAATGTTTACTGACATAGGGGGAGAAAATATATGTTGCTGCTCTCTCCTTTCACTACTTTTTGCATTAAATGACAAAGGGGGAGAGAATTTTTAAAGAATTTTTAACTTGTGTTAAATTTTGTGTTGCTTCTGCACTGAAATTAATTTTATATGCTACTACTGCTGCTGCAAAATTAGCAAATTGCTGCTCTGATGACTAATTAAATTACTCTGACATTGGTAAATAGTATTGATCTGTTATTGGTACTTATGATCTGATAGTGATACTTATATTGCTCTGATATTACTATGATACTGATAAACAGTGATGTGCCAATTGCTCTAATGACAGCTTAAATAGCATTGCTTATGCATGATAATTTTGATCATGATAACTCTGATACTGCATGTAGTACTAATTTTTTTTGTTGTTGTTAACTCTGATACTGCATGTAGTGCTAAAACTGTTTTTGTTATTAAGCTCTAACCCTGATAACAGCATGCTATGATAATAGATAATTGGTTGTTGTATTACTTACATGAACCATGACTGCTTAAATTTAGGGGGAGCTTGTTTTAATGGTAATTGTAATGTTATACCTTGAAATGTTAAATGTAACACCCCGTTTTTCAAAGCGAGGGTGTATTTTTTTTTTTCAAAAGAATTAAAATAAAACAGAGAAACAAACAAAGAAACACCTTTGGATAAATAATTAAGTCATTATAATTTACAAGCAGCGGAAAAAGTTCTCAAATATGAATTCAAAATATTTACGTAACAAAGGCGGTACAGTCTTCCAATTTAAAAATAAAAGCAACCCCAAAGAAAGACATATGTTCCCTCTGTATCAACCTAGTCTGATCATTTTACAAAATAACTAAACACCCTGAATGATCTCCACGCGCCCCGTGAGATCCTCCTAACGTAGCTCCAATCAAGCACTCCCATCCACATTCCCATCCGGAGGGTACGAACCTGTAGGATCATCCCGACTCTCATCTGAGGGAAAAGCCCATATTTCCACAATAGTTGTAAAGGGTCACCAACCGAAATTAACAGTTAACACATAACATTTACTTTTCAATGCACAATTAACCTTTTCAATTTATCATACATATTAGATGGGTTTTTCCACATGCTAAAAGTTCATGTAAAGCTTGCCAAATGTAAATGACATCAAATAGAGTTATTAATCCATCAAGTAATACATAACTGAACAAAGCATTGATAAATCAATTGAGCAATCAATTATCAAACTCAAAATAAGATTTCCCACTGAGCCAATCGATCGGGGAAATCAATTTCCTGAAAGTTTTGAGTGAAAACTGAATTCTGGGCTTAAATCAATCGATTGGGTAAATCGATTGACTCAATCGATTGGGTAAATCGATTGACTCAATCGATTGGGTAAATCGATTGACAGACAGAGCCCCTGTATTGAATCCAATCGATTGAGCAAATCGATTTCGTGAAAGACAGAGCCCCTGTAATGAATCCAATCGATTTGGCAAATCGATTTCTTAAATGGTTTTGAAAAACATATTACAAAATCGACTGGGTAAATCGATTTCGTGAAAAACAGGGCCCCTGTAACTCATCAAATCGATTGGGTAAATCGATTTCCCTGTGTATTCCTTCAAAAATTCATAAACAAACTCAATCACATTCATACATAATCCCAAATCTTAACACTTAGCACTGATAACGCAATCGCTACAACAACATGAGTTTCGAAATAGTATTGCAATTAAACATGATATCACCAAATTCCAAAAACATAACATTTAACACTTATGACACAATTACTACAACATCAGGAGTTTTAAAATGGTATTGCAATTAAACATGCTATCACCAAATTCCAAAAACATAACATTTAACACTTATGACACAATTACTACAACATCAGGAGTTTTGAAATGGTATTGCAATCAACATGTTATCACCAAATTCCAAAACATAACACTTAACACTTATAACACAATTACTACAACATCATGAGTTTCGAAATGGTATTGCAATCAACATGTTATCACCAAATTCCAAAACATAACACTTAACACTTGTAACACAATTACTACAACATCATGAGTTTCGAAATGGTATTGCAATCAACATGTTATCACCAAATTCCAAAACATAACACTTAACACTTATAACACAATTACCCACACGAACAAAATGAACCAACAATTCACAATTTAACAGGGTGTAGTCTCTCACGGACAAACACATGTGCAGTCTCTCACGGACAAACACATGTGCAGTCTCTCACGGACAAACACAATTCACCAGGAAACGTAAGTCGTAAACGTACTGCCTATCACGGGCCCGTACCGTTTACCAAGGTGCCACCTATCACGGGTCTGCACAACTTACCAAAAAGCGTAAACCATAAACGTACTGCCTATCACGGGCCCGTACCATTTACCAAGGTGCCACCTATCACGGGTCTGCACGGTTTACAGGGTGTAGTCTCTCACGGACAAACACAATTCACCAAGAAACGTAAGTCGTAAACGTACTGCCTATCACGGGCCCGTATTGTTTACCGAGGTGCCACCTATCACGGGTCTGCACAACTTACCAAAAAGCGTAAACCATAAACGTACTGCCTATCACGGGCCCGAACCGTTTACCAAGGTGCCACCTATCACGGGTCTGCACAGTTTACAGGGTGTAGTCTCTCACGGACAAACACAATTCACCAAGAAACGTAAGTCGTAAACGTACTGCCTATCACGGGCCCGTACTGTTTACCGAGATGCCACCTATCACGGGTCTGCACAACTTACCAAAAAGTGTAAACCATAAACGTACTGCCTATCACGGGCCCGTACTGTTTACCAAGGTGCCACCTATCACGGGTCTGCACGGTTTACTAAAACAAACATTAAGTAAACGAGTCATTAAGAGATTCCCCATTCTTAATACTCATTTGACTTAAGCGATTTTCAAAACAAACAATAAGTAAACAAGACATTAAGAGATTCCCCATTCTTAATTCTTATTTAACTTAAACAAATTTCAAAACAAACATTAAGTAAACGAGACATTAAGAGATTCCCCATTCTTAATACTCATTTAACTTAAGCGATTTTCAAAACAAACAATAAGTAAACAAGACATTAAGAGATTCCCCATTCTTAATTCTCATTTAACTTAAAACGATTTTTCAAAACAAACTTTAAGTAACGAGGACATTAAGAGATTCCCCATTCTTAACGCCTAGTTAACTTAAGCGATTTTCAAAACAAACAATAAGTAAACAAGACATTAAGAGATTCCCTATTCTTAATTCTTATATAACTTAAACAAATTTCAAAACAAACATTAAGTAAACGAGAAATTAAGAGATTCCCCATTCTTAATACTCATTTAACTTAAGCGATTTTCAAAACAAACAATAAGTAAACAAGACATTAAGAGATTCCCCATTCTTAACGCCCAGTTAACTTAAAGCGATTTTCCAACAAACAAACACACATTAAGTAAACAAGACATTAAGAGATTTCCCATTCTTAATACTTATTTAACTTAATGGTTTTCAAATCCCACACAGAACAAACTCAAACATATTCACAAATTTATTACACAATTCACGCCAAAACACAACAATTCATTTCTCCACAAAATCATCTTTACGACGACATTAAGTAAACGCAGATATTAAGAGATTCCCCATTCTTAATACTCATTTAACTTAACGATTTTCAAAAAAAAACATTAAGCAAACAGAAGTATTAAGAGATTCTCCATTCTTAATACTCTTTTAACTTAAACGGTTTTCCAAAACAAACATTAAGTAACCAAGACATTAAGAGATTTTCCATTCTTAACGCCCAGTTAACTTAAACGATTTTCCCAAACACACATTAAGTAAACAAGATATTAAGAGATTCCCCATTCTTAAAACTCATTTAACTTAATGGTTTTCAAAATTCCACAAAAAACAAACTCAAACGTACTTTCACATTCAATCCATAACTCACACAAAATCATTTTTCCACACCAACCACACAAAACACATCTCAAACATGTTAACAAATTCAATCCACGATTCACACCAAACCACATCAATCAACAAACATCAAGTATGAACACGCCATGTACGATGAACACAAATCAACGCAATCATAACACTCAAATACATCAAATTTCATTTACTCAAAATTATACATAAATGAGTTAAATTCATTTTCTCCAAATCAATACTTCAACCCTAACAAAATTCTATTCCACACAACCACAGATAAGTCCCTAAATGCAAACTAAAAGTTTGGAAGGAGCCCTTACCTTCACTTTAGCTTTTACGTCCGATTACGGTACCGTGAGCAAATCCGGTAAAAACCTCCGCTCGCAACGCCGCTTCCAAAGTTAGCTCACTAGCACCGTAGTGTAGTGGTGAGCAACTTTCCCTTCTATCACTTCTTGAAACGACGCTTAGATCTAGATGAAACAGGGAGATTTGAGTTTGAATCCCTAATACCGTTTTTCTTCGTTTTCGAATCAAAGTTGAAGAGTGAAGTTGAGAAACCTTTGTCCTATCACTCAATATCAATTTTCGAACTCAAAGAAAGCAACGAAAATGGAAGAAAAGGATGGAGGGAGTTGTGTGGTCGCGAGGCAGGGGAAGAAGAAACGTTTTTCCTTTCCTTTCTTTTTCCTATCTTTCTCTTTCTTTCCTTTTTCTTTCTAATTTTCCTTCCTTTCTCCCCCCACACAAACATATATATACATATATTTTAATATATATATTATTTACTTTTAACAAATATCTTCAAATCTAGATATTTAATAAAATTACCATTTTACCCATAACGCATTAAATTCTTCGTAAAGGATTCGCCGCAGTTAATTTAATTTATTTATCGACGAGTAATTCTAATCGGGTATCAAAATATCTTTTTGATCATATAAACTCCAAAATATTAATAACTTGGCTAAAAAGCCCCTGAGTTCAATACCAAAATCCATTAAAATACATAAGGTATAATTTAAAATTACGGGTCTTACATTAAACTCAAGTTAAAATTGTATGTTTGTCACTTATGCAAAGAGGGGGAGATTGTTGGACTTAAGTCCCCTTAATCGTAATTTTGACATAATTAACAAACATACAATGTTCATACATCATTTAATAAATCTAACATTTTAACTGAGTAAGATTTCAGGAACAACAACTCAACCCTACATACTTGAGACAATAGCTTGGAACTCAAGGATTCAACAAAAGTTGGAAAATTTACTGAGCAAATCGATTAGACAATTGATTCTGTAAAGGGGTTGTATAAAAATGTGTAGTCTGTGATTAAACAATCGATTAGGCAATCGATTGGCACAATCATTGATAAAAATTGTGCAAGTCAGAGGCAAGCCATTTAGCAAGCTAATCGATTGTTCAAATTACAAAGACTAAAGCTGATTGTAAAAATCGATTGACAAATCGATTGTGCATGTCACAGAGCCAAGTGGTTTATTAAGCTAATCGATTGTCAAATTGATTGTGAAAATAAAGTTTCAAAAGGATCATGGTATGTGACAAACACAATCGATTGGACAATCTATTGAATCAAATTTCTTTGGTAACAGGATTGGTATCAATCGATTAGGCAATCGATTGAATGAACCAACTGGAAAATCATTTTTCAGAAACATAGCACCTAATCGATTGGCACACCGATTGGCTTGAAATAAGCTATGTCCCTGGAATAAGCCAAATTGATTAGCAAATCGATTGGATGAAAAGCCACTGAGTCCCTGTGAACAGTGAAATCGATTGGCACAACGATTTTCTTGAAATAAGCTAACTCCCTGAAATAATCCAAATCGATTGGCAAATCGATTGGAACAAAATTTTAAAGTCACAGAGGAAGCTTAGCCTATGGCCAAATCAATTATGTGACTTAATGAAACGCTTATGTGAATTAATGAATCGACTGAGTAATCGATTGTTTTGATCTCGTTGTTGGAACAAAACATTGGAAATCGATTAGGCAATTGATTCCATTATGAATTGCACATAATTTTCTGTAAGGGGCATTAAAATTATCGATTAGGTAATCGATTAGTCTATGTAGTTTCAAGATTCAAGAAAAACAAGATTCGCGATAATCGATTGGGAAATCGATTGAGCATGTTTTACTGTATTAATAAATTGATTGGTAAATCGATTTATATGTTGTTTTTCAGAAACTATATAAATGTTTTCAATCACTTTTTCTAAAAACTTTTGCACAAACGTTTGAATAACTTTCTAACATCTTTTTCTCACATTTTGAATAACCCGTGATATTACTTTTTCAGACCCGAACCAACCATTCTTCATGATCAATAGAGACCTGAAAAAGATTGCTTAAGAAAAAGAACTTGAGAAGAAGACTGCTTGAGACAAATTCTATATATCTCTTTTTAGATTTTCTGTAACAAAAATTCTATAAACAAAGAATTGTGAAAAATCCAGTGGTAAAACTGGTAGTTATCTTCTGTGTTGAGAGGGCTCATCAAGAAGAAGCCTTGTTGTGATCTTGGAAGAGTTTGTAGAAGAACTCTGGGATACAGTGGGTGAAAAATAGAATAGGGAGAGATTTTTAAGATTGATAGGCGGGGAGCGCTGGAACATCTGTAAAACAACCCTACAAGATTCTATTTGAAAAGGCCAAAATCGTTCAATTTCGGGACTGGACGTAGGCCGTCAGATAGACGGCTGAACCAGTATAAAAATTGCGGTGCACTACTTTCTATCCATTACTCTTTATTTCCATTTTGCATTGGATGATTGTATGATTAATCTTGATTGCATGCGATAGCCGAATTCTGTTTAAATTGTATTGATTGATTTACTAAATGTTTGTATGTGAATCTTTATATTGCTATGACCTTGAATTCATATCTGATGAAATTGAAATTAATATTGATCACGTTGGTTTCGATATCAATTTCATTGCTTGGAAACTGTATATGTTAACCAGATTAATTAGATTGTAAAATCTGAAATTAGACTGTCATATAAGTTTCTAATAATTAAAGGGCATAATAACCAACACCACTAAGTCCCAAAGTTCAGGATCTTGTAAGATAAAGCAGCTTTTGAGTCTGTCTTTCCAGTACTGAAATCTTTCTCCATCAAACAGAGGTGGTATGTTCATGTTTCCACCAGAGGCTTCTTCACCGAATCTAGACATCTTGAACCCTTGGATCTTTCCTCAAACATTGTAAAGTGCTCAACCTTGATATCGAGCTCTGATACCAATTGAAGGTACAAACACGAAAAGGTGGTTGAATTGTTTTTGTCTAAGTTGGATTCTTTTTAATTATTTATTCAAGAATTGGTTCATATTTGGTGATTTTAACTAAAACGGGTGCTCTTCACCACCAACTTGGTAGCTACATACAGTCCCTTCACTTAGAATGATTTAACCAATAATTCAAATACGTGAATTACACTACACCTGATCTTACAAATTAGTCTTCTCAAAACAACCTAACACCTACAAATTTTTATAGACAAACAAACAATTTAACCCTACAAGTCACATCTTCTCCACAAAACCCAACAACCACATATTGTTGAAGGCAACTACCCATTGACTCTACGAGTCAAATCTTGTCAACACAATCTAAAAATCACAGATTGCTTGAAGAACACTAAAGCCAATATCGAACTGGGTTACACAATTTTAGAACATATTGAATTTTGCTTCGACGAAACATATTGTTACAATTTATTTCTCACTATAAAAAACTTGGAAAATATTTCTTTAAGAAAGTGCATCTCTAAAACTTAAACCTTTAAACTTTGAATACTTAGGAAATTTGAGCTCTCAAAAGTTTTTTTGAATTGTATGAATTTCTAAGTTTATGAGTTCATGTTTTTTTCTTCAACCTTGACAATCTATTTATATAATAGATTATGGTTGCTCTTTTTCCTTGTAAAATTTGGATTATATATTTCTTGGGAACAAATTTTGTATGTACCTTTTTGTGAACAAATTATGAGTGTATCTTCTTGTGAATAACTTTGAGTGTTTCTTCTTGTGAATAATTATGAGCATATCTTCTTGTGACTAATTTTGAGCATATCGTCTTGTGAAAAAAATTTGCCCATATCTTCTTGTGAACAATATTTTGGCTATATCTTCTTGTGAATAATATGTTGGCCATATCTTCTTTTCACCTTCATCAAAGATTTCCTTTAATTATATTTCGAATCATATCCAATTTCATATTTTGTTCAAAAACTTATTCACACAAATCTTCTTTCATACTCTTGCTTGATTTGAGTGGAAATGGATTCGAACTTGTTCTTGAATATTCAAAAATTCTTATTTGGCTAAGTTTTTTCTTTAGAATGAATTCTTTCAACCAGAGTCGTTGACTTTCCATCAAAGCCATTGACATTTTTGTTGGAGTGAGATGTTGGGGTTCTTGTATAAAAAAAAGTCAGAGGCAAAATTGTGTGACTTTGAATTAGTGGCTTTGGGAAAATCACATTGTTGAATCATCAGAGTCCGTGCAACATTATAGGCTGCATATCAAAGGCAATATTTTTAGTGTATTGTAACTTTTGATTAGCGTAATATGACCTTTGAATGCATGGTTTGAACAATCTCTTCATAATTAATAAAAGTTTGTTATAAACTATTCAGAGGCATGTTGAGTTTGCACACACTAGAGGCATACAAGGGCTTCAAGGGCATGCTTCAAATTTTGTCTTCAGATCCAATCTTTACAGCCAATCTTTAAACTGTGTTAATTAGAAGTAGTCTTCAAACCCAAACTTCAAAGCCAAACATCAGAGGCAACATTCATAACCTTCGGAGGCATGTTGCTTTCATAGTTATATGTTAAAAGGCACACGTGTATGCTTTTGTGTTCCTCTAACCACTTCATTTGGTCGCTTCATCTGGTGATTTTCCTCTAGTCGATTCCTACGGTACCTTCCTCATATTTTCTTGTTTAAATTGTTGCACACTTAATGGATCCAATGATACAAACAAATTGTTCTCATAAAATACATTTGTTAACATAAAAATCACAAGAGGATAACCAACTTGATCCCAACATTGTATACTTCAAGAAACACCCAAACCTTTTGTTATATTCACCAATAAACATGGTATTTTCAATAAGGTTGTGAAATTTTCTATCTTTTACATTTTTAGTTAACATGGGAAAGTGTTTCCAAAGAAAAATTCCTTAAACAGCTCCACTGTTATCCCCATGTCTTCTTCTTCTAACAACCTATCTTTGTCTTGCCATAAAGCCTTTTTCATCTTCTGTCGGCATAAAAGAGTCAATCAATATTGAACTATGGTAGTTTTCCTTTTAGAAATATGGTTAGTCATGCATCTTCATGCATGGCCTCAAACTATTATTATTGGTAAATCTAGTGATCCTCAGTGATTTGCAAAACAAGAGCATTGTACAATCTATATGAACACAACTGTTGCTAGTTCCTATAAGTCTCTATGATTGGTATGACTACACTCTCTTGTGTGGTAGTGGTCTCATCCCTATTTATCGCATTGTGCCACTTTCTCCAAGAATGGAACCTCTTACATCTCCCTTACCAACGCCTTTACCTCTATTGCTAGAGCAAGTATTGTGAACATAAACTTCCCAAATAGAATATTGATTGTTCTACATCATAAGATATAAATATGCTCAAACTAGATGCATATCTCTTATGAATGATCTAGTCAAAGGGAAATAAATCATGCTAAAAGTAAATGGGTATTCTCATTATCCTATCAAAAGGCTCATGAAAAATGAGCACTCTACCCATTTCTTTACATAGTTTGCAACCAATATGGTTAAACTTTACTCAGCCAATACTACCCTTGACTCGCAGTCTCATCTGAATTGTTGCCATAAAATTGGGTGTCTGGTTCTCTCGTGGGTGAAACCTAGTTAACTTATCATGAATAAGTCATAAATAAGCGGGTATATTTATGCCAAACAAGTAAATACTCGAAATAAAGAAAGAAAAAAATGTAAAGAGCTTTTTGTTCCACAGGCTACCACATGTACAAGGTTCGATTCCCACATAAGCCAAAAACTCGTTATTTCCAATGGGTGGAAATGGGGGCGAGAAGGTCGTGTTTAACAGTGTCATAATTGGAAGGGTCAGGCTGTTACAACATCCTTTGGTGACTTTCTCTAGTTGCTTCCTTTTGTACCTTCCTTTGATTGTTTTCTTCCAATTTTTGCATACTTAATGAAACGATTAATTCAAATTTATTGTTCTCATAAAATACTTTTGTTAACATCAAAAATATAAGTGGAATACCAACTTGGTTCTAACAAAGTTTACAAAATAATCATTCACTTTATAAACATGTCTAAGGCAACATTCAAAGTGTTGATGAATATCCTCAAGTATCTTAAATGCTACTTCCGGTCTTGTCATTAGCCGCTCCAAAGATAACCATATTTACATTGTAATTACTGATAATTCATAAGGTTGATTGAATATGTAACTTAATTAAATTATGAACAATCCTAAGGTATTAAATATTCCTATAGCATTTAGGCAAAGTACAAAAATAGGACATGCCAACTCCTTCCAAAAAAAACCTATCAAAGTCTTGGTAATGACAAGACAATCCTAACAACTTTTTGATAAGTGTACTAAATCATTCAGATAATCATAATGATAAATAAAATCATCTCCAAAGGGATTGTTATTATTTAATTACTCAACAAAGTAAATAACATTTAGGTAAGAAAAAGATTTAAAATTGGTTTACAAAATCGAGTAAACAAATTAAATAGATAAAATTAGTGCGTACTAGTTCATGGCACTACAACACATTGTGCATGGATATGGGCACAATGTGCTAGCTCATAATTAAATTGGGCACAACCTATTGCGCTTAGAGGCAAGAAGTTGTGCCAAGAATAGCATTACGGCGCAGTGACTGGCTCAATGCATCCTGGCACTTCCCTGTTGTACTCAAGCACTAGTAAAAGACAATTTTGTACTCTGAGGTTCACCTTATGTCAGCGTTAATGATTTGTAACTTCTCGAGCATCAGATCCTCAATGTAATTGATCTATAACATCAAAACAAGAAATTGAGAATTTGTCTAGTTAAAAAGGGTTAGTAACATAACATTCAAAATTGATCCAAGACAATTAAAATTCATTTTCTATATTAAATAGACTATAAAACAAAAATAAATGAAACTTTAAACAAAATGCTTAAACAAAACAATTGATGAAAACTCATCAAACCCTAACTTAGAAATGAAACCTTAATTCAATATATAATAAATATTAAAAACAAATGAGTTCTTATAGATATTATCTCAACATCCTAAAATCTCTAAGGAATTGAATAAAAGGTTTAAAACTTACCTTCTATGCTTAAAAATAAAATAGTTTATTCGGATATTAAACAACACAACCTTTTGTCTAAACCAAAAGGGAAAAGTGGTAAAACATATGAAATGGAAAGATAGATAAATTGTTGTGTGTAAGGTTAGATAGAGAGTGATAAAACCGTTTTGCTAGTCTTTTAGAAAAAGTTTCCGAATCAGAATACTAATGCTACTCTAGGTAGGAAACCTAGTGCCTAATCAAAATATGATCATGCACTATTGTTATCGTTATTTGAGCATTATGATTTTATATTCAAATAGTATACATATAACAATTTTTTAATATTCAACTTTATTTTGAATACATATATATTACATATTGCATGTATTGAATACATAATATATAATATTTCAATTAAATACAAAAAAAATTTATTAAATAGATAAAATTATACATTTGACTCATGAAAAGTAAATCATACACTTTAAATAATAAAATAAATAAATTAATCATCAAGTAAATGATTATTATTTTGTACATATACTTAACTAATTATAGGTGATTATAATATCAATAATTGATAATTACTTATTTTTAAAAAATTAAATCCATAAAATTATATTTTTTTATCAAATAAGTTGTGGAAGAATTAAAAAAACTCTCATTTTTTTAATTATTTCTTCGTATATTTCATATTTTAATCCACTCCATTTATTTTTATTTATCAAACAAATTATCTTCAAATATAATGTAGCTTTTTATAATTGATTATATTGTAATGAAAATTTAAAAATATTATACTCCTTCCGTCTTAAAATAACTCACTTATTTGCAAAGAAACATTATTTCAAAATAATTGATCTTTTCAAATTTTAATATATTTTTTGTAATTATGTACTCTTTAAATAATATTACTTGTATTATTTTCAATGTAATATCATTTATTATGCATTTATGATATTAAAAATATATTAATATCTAATAAAAATATTTTGATAAAAGTAGTATTTTCTCTTTTATTTATATTTTTTTAATATATATAAAATAATTAAATAATTCAACTATTTTAGATAGAGGAGTATATTGTAATAATATTTATTGCATTTTCATGTTTTTTAAGTTGTGCATGTATGACACATATTTGTTGAATAAAACATACATGTTTGCCAACCTAATTTTATTTTAATTTGAACTTATATATGTTCTTGCCAGAAAAATTAATTGCCCATTAAAACGTGTTGACACTTGTATATACTTACAAAATCAACGAAAATTTTAACACGGTGCTTCTTCTTTTTGACGATAAATCGCTTCGAAATGTTTGATACGCACCCATTTTTTCGTATACAGACAACATTGATTATTTGTAAAATATATTAAATAATTGATTAATATATATCATGTTAAAAAATTATTTTTGAAATTAATTGTTTAATCAAATAAATTAACTACATTTGTGTATGTGATTAATAGGTGTCCATTAAGGTCGGTATATAGATTTTATGTGTTCTGGGCAAATAAAAAAACTATGTCTTTGCAATTATTTAAAAAGAAATTTTATTATTTATTTTAAAATTATTAATAATTCAATTGTAATTAATATTTTCAAAATATCATTTTCATTTTTTGAAATAGAAACCGAAACAAAATTATTTAATTTGTCATGTGAATTAGTAGATATTATAATTTTAATTTTTTTTTAAAAAAAAAACTTTTTTACAAAATATAACAGTTGAATAAATAATTAATATTATTCAATAAAATTACATAT
>JBBPBT010000183.1:8271215-8318358 GCA_037974875.1 Cicer bijugum
TACTAAATCTCTTCAAATAACTCAATACTTGTTTGATCTCAATTGTTCAAACATATTTATTGACTTTTAATTCTTAATTTGAAATTTCACAATTAAAATTAACAAGAAATATCACATTTCTTTCAAATTTTAAAATATTTAAACCATATTTTCTTACTTAAATTATTATCAAAGAATAATTTAACTCTGAAATCTTCTATTAAACTGACAATTGTAAATTTTTTATTTAAATAACTAGTTATATATTTTAATATTTATACATATTAACTAATACTAAATACTAAAGTAAAAAAAAAAATAATAATATTAGTCTCCCTCAAAAATTGAAATATTTGACGATGTTGATCTCAACTGTGCAAAATAGGTGTTTGTGTTGTATGACTAATGATTACTTCATTGAAAGGTAAGCTAAAATAGATGACATGTGACATGACATTTGATAAAGAAATTTTGTTTTGAGGTGAAAAATAGAAAATAAAATATGAAAAAATATTGTTAATGGTGAATTGGCGATGAGTCTAGAAATGAAACTGATTACAGCTTAGAAAAATATAAAAGATGCATGCAGATGAGATTGGTCAGCGTGCATCTCGGCGCACATGACATTGGATCCAATTAACAGCGAGGACGGTGGTATTGGTCACGTGCATCTCTTATTACTTTATTTCCATTCTTCTTTAATGATTAATAACCCCTGAGAGGGTCCAACAAAGATATAATACGATCTATGCATATGCTCTCTCTGCCATTTCATCTATTATTATCATATCGAAATATCTAATGTGTGTGTTTCAAAATCACTACAAGATTAACCACAATTGATAGGACTTTTATAAGATAACAATCTTTTCATCTTTGAGATTAAAACGACTTGATTGATGTGTATATTTTTAGAAGATATTTATTGTCTTTTATTTTTGTTGAATAAATATTATTTTAATTATTTTTTAATTGGAAAGATAAAGAAAATCTTATCTTTGATTGTTGTTAAAATTTTGAGAAATTTTTAATCATTGATACCTAGTAGACTATTTAATATTTAACATTTCTGACTTTTATATATTAAAACATGTCTTCTACTATTAATACTCTATCTTATCATTCATCATTTATTAATTATTAATCTTCTCGAACTTGTTGTTACATTGATTTCTTTTTTACTACTTACATTGATTTATGGTCGGCAATCAAAATAACATATTTTTTTAAATAAAAAATGTTAGTAATACATACTTTACGGGTTTTCCACATGAATATCCCTTTTTTTGAATTTTATATACCTAAATGTCCTACTTCCAAAAATATATACCAAAATGTTCTGAATTTTTCCACCAGTTGTTGGTTGCAACCTGGGGTGCGACCTCCTGAAGCAGTTTTTTTTGAAGTTCTTCACATGGTCGCATCTTGGGGATGCGACCTCCTACTAGCCAAATGCAGAAAATTTTCATTCCCATTTTGCCCTTAGGTATACTACTCATATTTATATATATTGTTATATATTTTAAAATTAATTATAATTAGTTAAAATAATAAAAATAATTATTTTATTAATATTATATAAATGTTATTAATTATTTTATTTTTATTTTATTAATACAGTTATCTTTTTATTATTATTATTATTCTATTTATTATTATAATTAATAACATTTATATAATATTAATAAAATAATTATTTTTATTATTTTAACTAATTATAATTAACTTTAAAATATATAACAATATATATAAATATGAGTAGTATACCTAAGGGCAAAATGGGAATGAAAATTTTCTGCATTTGGCTAGTAGGAGGTTGCATCCCCAGGATGCGACCATGTGAAAAACTTCAAAAAAAAACTGCTTCAGGAGGTCGCACCCCCAGGTTGCGACCAGCAACTGGGGGAAAAATTCAGGATATTTTGGTATATATTTTTGGAAGTAGGACATTTAGGTATATAAAATTCAAAAAAGGGATATTCATGTGCAAAACCCCATACTTTACAGCATTTTTCTTTCTATTAATTGAATTTTATATGGAGTCTAATAAATTAAGTGAAGTTCACATAAATATAGTGGGTTAGATATGAATTTCAATCCATAGAAAGAATTGCATGTTATAGTACTTTGTTTTTGAAATTTTTTTTTAGCTTAAATGTAGTTTTTTTTCCTTATACTACCAAATCTGAAATTTTGGTATTGTTTTAATTTTTTTCGCAATTTTGGATCTTTAACTTTTTTTTTTTTAAATTGTTGGCATTTAGCCCACCCATTAATTTTCATCCAATTTTGATGATGTAGCAGCTTAGTTGGTTGATGTCAACATCCCTTCCTTACATGATGGATGCCAAACATAGTCACTATCTTCACTACTTGGCCCTCTTGTTGAAGAAACAGATAGACTTGTTGTTGAAGATGTTAGATAATATTATTATATATTAGTAATAAGGGTATTTTAGACATTTCTATTGTTTTGTATATATACTCATTGTAACCCTATTAACTCAAGTTTGGTTCATTCTATATTATGAAACCCTAAAGTGGTTGTCTATCTTTTTCCTCTTTTCATTGTTAACATGGTATCAAAGAGCTTTGGTTGATTTTGGGATCTATTGTAAAGAAGAGAGATACTATTTTGATAGAAAACACAATCATCAAAACAGAAAAGAGAAGAGTAACCCTATTCCCGATTTTGTTAAATCAGTCTCAGAAAAACATCGATTGCGCATTCGTTAATCGTTGGATCGGGCTGAAATTTGGACAGTAGGTTCGCAACATTCAGGGCTTCGTCTTCAACGGTCGGATCGGGAAAACGACGTCTGGAGAGGGAGAAATCATGCTCGCACAACAGCAGGTTATCCCTAATTTATTTTGTCTTAGTGATTGTGTTTGTCGTATTTTTCTGTCATTATTTGCTATGGCTGGTGCTAAGGATGATTCTCTTCAAGCTATTAGTGTTCACCTCAATGGACAAAATTACTCCTATTGGAGTTATGTGATGAAAAAATTTTTGATTGGAAAAGATATGTGGGGTTTTGTGGATGGAACTTCTGTTAAGCCTACCGATAAAAAGGATGAAACTCAATATGCAAAAGATCTGAAAACATGGAATGTTAGTAATTCAAAAATTATTACTTGGATTAATAATTCTGTTGAGTTGTCTATAGGAGTGCAACTAGCAAAATATGATACTGCTAAAGAGATTTGGGATCACTTGAAACGTTTGTATGTTCAGTCTAACTTTGCAAAACGTTATCAGTTGGAAAGTGATATTAGAGCCCTTAAGCAGAACAATATCACCATTCAGGAATTCTATTCGGCAATGACTAATCTATGGGATCAATTGGCTCTTATGGAATCACCTGAGTTGAAAGCTGTCAAAGCATACATTGATCAAAGAGATGAGCAACGTCTGGTTTGGTTTCTAATGGCTCTTCGTGATGATTTTGAGGGCCTTCGTGGGGGTATTTTGCATCGTTCCCCCCTTCCTAATGTTGAATCAGTAGTTAGTGAATTGTTGGCAGAAGAAATCAGACTTCAGACTCATTCAGGTGTGTCAGATAAAGGAACTCTCTCAACTCCTCCATCTGTTTTTGTTGCTCCTGTTCAAAAAGGAAAATCTCAAGGGAGGGTTGGACTTGGTAATGATGAATGTGCATTTTGCAAAGAAAAAGGTCATTGGAAAGCACATTGTCCGAAATTAAGGAGAGCACATAAAAAGAATTTTAGGGGGCCATCGTCTAATGTTGTTGCTTCTACTCCTTCTACCATTGGCTCTAGTTCTGGTTCTGTATACTCATCTGAGACTGTTTCCCAAATATCTGATATTGCAGAACAACTTCAAAAACTTCTTGCCACTCAATCACATGCAATGTCTGCCACCTCTTCTAAAGGTTTGAACTCCTCTGGTATGTCAGGTATATCTCCTTCCATATGGATTCTTGATTCTGGAGCATCTCATCATATGACATACGATGATAAATCTTTTGTGTATATGAAACCTGCCTCATCTGTGTCAGTTGTGACTGCTGATGGCACTCCTATGCCACTAGCAGGCATTGGTTCTGTCTCCACACCTAACCTTTCTCTTTTTGATGTTTATCATATTCCTAATCTTACTTTGAGTCTTGCTTCTGTTAGTCAAATATGTGATTTTGGTTATTCGGTTATATTTTCTTCCACTTCTTGTTGTGTGCAGGATCCACATTCCAGGAGGCTGATTGGGACAGGCCATAGACAGGGGGGACTTTATATTTTGGATGACCTGAGACTCCCAGATACTGCAGCCTCAACAACTACTGCTGACTTATTATCTAGTTTTCGCTTAAATTCTTTATCTTCTAGTTTTTATTTATGGCATTCTCGCCTTGGACATGTTTCTGCTTCTAGATTAAAATATTTGGCTTCTACTGGAGCCTTGGGAAAGTTACAAACCTACCTGTGATATCTCAGATTGTTGTGGTTGTAAACTTGCAAAATTTTCAGCTTTACCGTTTAATAAAAGTGTTTCTTTTTCATATGCGCCTTTTGATTTAGTCCACTCTGATGTTTGGGGTCCATCACCGGTTCTCACCAAAGGTGGATCTAGATACTATGTTTCGTTTATTGATGATTACACTTGTTATTGTTGGGTTTATCTTATGAAAAATCGGTCTGAATTTTTTGACATTTATCGTATGTTTCGTGCAATGGTCAAAACTCAACATAACTCTATTATAAAGTGTTTTCGTTGTGATTTAGGTGGTGAATATACCTCTAATAAATTTTCTGAATTACTTGCTTATGATGGCACTCTCCACCAAACATCTTGTACTAATACTCCTCAACAAAATGGAGTTGCTGAAAGAAAACATCGTCATATTATAGAGACTGCTCGTTCCCTTTTGTTGTCCGCTTCAGTTCCTAGTGAGTTTTGGGGAGAAGCAATCCTTACTGCTATTCATGCTATTAATAGAATTCCATCCTCTATCATATCAGGTTTGTCTCCTTTTGAAAAATTGTATGCTTCTACCCCTGATTATTATTCTTTGAAAGTTTTTGGTTCTACTTGTTTTGTTCTTCGCCCTCAAGTAGAGCGTGGTAAGTTGTCTTCTCGTTCAGCCATGTGTGTTTTTCTTGGCTATGGGGATGGTCAAAAGGGTTATCGTTGTTATGATCCTCATGCAACAAAACTTTATGTATCTCGTAATGTTGTTTTTCTTGAGCATATCCCTTTTTACTCTGTTTCCTCTGATTCTCAAATTACTAAGAGTTCTGAACTAACCCATATTGATCCATTTGGTTCTAATGATAACGCTTCTAGCGATTGTAATATTGAGAATTGCAGGACAAATACTTCTACTCCACTTGATGACATCCCTCTTGTCCCCCCGGCTGGCCAACCACCTCCTGCGATTGTTGATCCTCCTCGTTACCCTTCTCGTCAACGTAAGTCTACTCAGTTACCTGATTTTGTCTATTCCACTTACTCAGCTTCATTTGCTTCTTTCTTAACCTCTATTCACAGTTTGTTTGAGCCCTCTTCCTATAAAGAGGCTGTTCTTGATCCTCTTTGGCAGCAGGCTATGGCAGAAGAACTATCTGCATTGCATAAAACCAACACTTGGGAATTAGTACCTCTTCCTCCTGGAAAACGTGCTATTGGGTCTCGTTGGGTATACAAGATCAAAACTAAGTCTGATGGGTCAGTTGAGCGCTACAAAGCACGTCTTGTTGCTAAGGGTTTCTCTCAACAATATGGTATGGATTATGAAGAAACTTTTGCTCCTGTAGCCAAGATGACCATTATTCGTACTCTTATTGCAGTTGCATCTATTCGTCACTGGCATATTTCTCAAATGGATGTCAAAAATGCTTTTTTAAACGGTGAGCTTCATGAAGAAGTCTATATGGTCCCTCCACAAGGAGTTTCTCATAATCAAGGGGAAGTATGTAAGTTAAAAAAGGCTCTATATGGTCTTAAACAGGCTCCTCGAGCTAGGTTTGAGAAATTCTCTATTGTGATTACTTCTCTTGGTTTTCGCTCTAGTGAACATGATTCTGCATTGTTTATAAGGTCCACCACTTATGGTCGCATTATACTTTCTCTATATGTTGATGATATGATTATTACAGGTGATGATGTTAGTGGAATCAATGAGTTGAAATTGCAGTTAGCCAAACAGTTTGAGATGAAGGACTTGGGAACTCTTCGCTATTTCTTGGAGATTGAAGTTGCCTACTCTCCTAGAGGCTACCTTCTTTCTCAATCCAAGTACATTGCCAACATTCTTGACCAGGCTCGTCTTTCTGATACTAGAGCAGCAGATACTCCTCTTGAGTTGAATGTGAAATATGCTCCATCGGATGGTGTTCCTTTACCAGATCCCACTTTGTATCATACTTTGGTTGGCAGCTTAGTGTATCTCACGATTACCAGACCTGACATTGCTTATGTTGTTCATGTTGTTAGTCAGTTTGTTGTCTCTCCCACTACAGTACATTGGGCAGCAGTTCTTCGGATTCTTCGTTATCTTCGAGGAACTCAATTTCAAAGTCTTCTCTTTCCATCGTCGTCCTCATTAGAGTTACGAGCTTATTCTGATGCTGATTGGGCTGGTGACACCACAGATCGTAAATCTACCACAGGATTTTGTATCTTTCTTGGAGACTCTCTTATTTCTTGGAAGAGTAAGAAACAAGACATTGTCTCTCGTTCCTCTACAGAAGCTGAGTATCGTGCTATGGCATCTACTACTGCTGAAATAATTCGGTTGCGTTGGCTTTTGTCTGATATGGGTATCTCTCTTTCTGAGCCAACTCCGATGCACTGCGATAACAAGAGTGCTATTCAAATTGCTCACAACTCGGTCTTTCATGAACGCACCAAACACATTGAGATTGACTGTCATCTTACTCGTCATCATCTTCAGCATGGAACCATTACTCTACCGTTTGTCTCTTCTTCTTTACAGATTGCTGATTTGTTCACAAAGATGCATTCCATCAAACGTTTTTGTTTTTTAGTTGACAAACTCTCGATGCTCCATATTAATGCATCGTGAGTTTGAAGGGAGATGTTAGATAATATTATTATATATTAGTAATAAGAGTATTTTAGACATTTCTATTGTTTTGTATATATACTCATTGTAACCCTATTAACTCAAGTTTGGTTCATTCTATATTATGAAACCCTAAAGTGGTTGTCTATCTTTTTCCTCTTTTCATTGTTAACAGAAGAAACTAAAAATGTTGTTGAAAAAGATGATATTGACCTTGATGTCGTAGAAACTGAGACACAAGTTGCAGAAGGTGAACATGTAATTGAAGAGGATGAAGATAGTGGTTATGTTTAGAGTACTAAAGATGATGTCAACATATAAAATTGGGTGGAGAGTGTTAACAATGAAAAGAGGAAAAAGATATATAACCAAGAGACAAACACTCTAGGTTTTCATAACATAGAATGAACCAAACTTAAGTTAATAGGGTTACAATGAGTATATATATAAAAGAATAGAAATGTCTAAAATGCCCTTACTACTAATATATAATAACATTATCTAACATCTCCCCTCAAACTCATGATGCATTAACATGGAGCATCGAGAGTTTGTCAACTAAAAAACGAAAACTTTTAATGGAATGCATCTTTGTGAACAAATCAGCAATCTGTAAAGAAGAAGAGAAAAAATATTGGTCATCTTGGTTACAGGAGCAAAAGTTTCTTCATGATCCATATCATAGTGTTGAGAGAAACCCTTAGCAACAAGATGTGCTTTGTAGCACTCAACTGACCCATCAGACTTAATTTTGATCTTGTATACCCTACGAGACCCAATAACACGTTTTCCATGAGAAAGAGATATTAATTCTCAAGTATTGATTTCGTGCAATGCAGATAGTTCTTCTACCATAGTCTGCTGCCAAATAGGATCAAGAACAACCTCTTTATAGGAAGAGAGCTCAAACAAAGTTGACGAGAGGGGTAACGAGGAGGATCAACCATCGCAGGAGGTGGTTGGACAACAAGGGAGACAAGAGGGATGTCACCAAAGAAGAAGCAACAATCAAAGAGAAGAACCAACAAAGAGAGAAGCAGCGAAAGAAGAAGCAGAAGCCAAAGAGAGGATCATTAGCTATACCAAACAATCACAATAAAGAGAGAAACCAAACCAACAAGAAATCATATCAAATAGTCACAATCAAGAGAAGAATCAAACCAACAAAAAATCAAACAGAAATCAAACCAAATAAAATAAAACTAAATCAAACTAAACTAAAAAACACCAAACCAAACTAACCAAAGAGAGTAGCAACCAAATAGATGAACCACATGAGAGAAGAGCAAACAAATAGAACAATCAATATGGAGAGAAGCAAAAAAGCAAATCACTAGAGAGAGGAGCAATCTAACAGAAGAAGCAACAAAGAGAGCGACAACACAGAAGAAAGCAACCAAAGAGATAGGAGAGACAAACAATTAAATTACCAACTAAATCAGCAAAGAACCACAACAATTGAAATCATGTGAACCAAACCAAAATCAGAACTAGAGTCAATGGTAGGAGGAACAGAAGCAACAACATTGGACGATAGTCCTCTAAAATTCTTCTTATGTGCTCTCCCCAATTTCGGACAATATGTTTTCCAATGTGCTTGAAGAGAATCATTCTTAGCATCAGCCATAACAAATAATGACAGGAAAATACGATAAACACAATCACTGAGATAAAATAAATTAGGGATAACCTGCTGCTGTGCGAGCACGATTTCTTCCCCGATCCGACCATTGAAGACGAAGACCTGAATGTTGCGAACCTACTGTCCAAAAATCAGCCCGATCCAACGGTTAACAAATACACAATTGAGGTTTTTCTGAGACTGATTTAACAAAATCTTGAATAGGGTTACTCTTCTCTTTTCTCTTTTGGTGGTTGTCTTTTCTATCAAAATAGTCTCTCTCTTCTTTACAATAGATCCCAAAATTAACCAAAGCTCTTTTATACCATGTTAACAATGAAAAGAGGAAAAAGATAGACAACCAAGAGACAACCACTCTAGGGTTTCATAACATAGAATGAACCAAACTTAAGTTAATATGGTTACAATGAGTATATATATATATATATAAATGTCTAAAATACTCATACTACTAATATATAATAACATTATCTAACAGAGAGATCCCACATGAGTCCACTACACTGTTACATCATTAAAATTGGTGAAAAACCCATCAATGGGCAAAATGTCAGTAATTCTTAAAAATAGACTAAAATTGCAACAACAAAAAAACTAAAGGAAACCAAATTTGTGGTGGTAAAAACAGTTGATCAAAATTGCATTTTAAGTATATTTTTTTTATATTTCATTCCAAAAGAAATATTATTGTAAGATAATTTCTCTTAATTTTATTAATTTATTTTTCTCATACATTAAATAAAGTTAATTTTATGAAGTAATTATTTGTAATTTCTTTTTCCCATATAAAATTATCAACATTTCTAAATTTCTATAAAATTGTCAAACTGACTTATAAGTTGGGATGATAAGTAATTATGTTTTTTTACTAAAAAACAACATTCGTTCAATTAAAAATGGTAGAATAGGTCGATTAAAAACAAATTAAAATCGCTGATATCCAAAAGGATAAATCTGTGAAAAAATTCATAGCACTCATGCTAATAGAATAAAACAGAAAAATATGCTGACAAATATGAAAAAGTTTATAAATATGGCAAAAGATGCCTAAAATAATCATGTCTCTGCCTCTGTAACATTGATAATGTCAAAATCATTTATTGAATTTATATTTAATTGAAAATTAATATGTCAATTAGAATTAGACAAACAATACAACAGAATGGAAAATCAAAATAATATCGCACCAATATGAAATAAACAACGCCGCATTATTTAAAACAACGAAACCAAAAAGAACACGAACAAAAACACTAAATATATGTGACAATATCTTACTTCCTCTAATCTCATATATTAGCAACACAAAAAATTCAAATCCTTGAAGAAACGTTGATCGGTTAATTTAATTTCCTCAAATTAAAAAATTCAGTGTATTCTCTAAGTTGCCCTTCAAAAGAACTTGTTTAGTGAATTATTGAAAATTTAAATTAATTAAAGGGTATTACTGGAGTTATATAATTAAATATAATAAATTTAGTTAAATTTTGCTTATATTTTAAACTAACAAATACGATATATATATATATATATAGAAGATTGGAGGAAGTACTTAAGATAAAGGGGGGGAAACAATTTAAAATGATATTTTTGATAAAATTGAATTATAAACCACCACTATTTAAGAATGAAAAGAAAAAAGAAAATGAGAATTATTTTCAAGTTTAGAGGACGCGGTTGCTAGGTCGGGCATTGTTATGACATGTCTATTGATAAGGAAATGTTAACAAAGGTCCAAAGGAACTTGTTAAGTAACTAAATATAGAAATTTTATATTGAAAATGGTGTTTAAAATTTTTTGAAAATTTAAAGTTTGTTGTTTTCAATGTTTGCTTGTGGCTTCATATCGTTCATGTTTCCAATGTTTGTGAAAGAATGATTTTAACTACAATTATCTTATCGATGTCTCTATGATGATAAAAATAATAAGAACAATTATCTTCTAACTATATTTAATAGTGTGCAAAAGAAGTTATAAGTTAAGATTTATTTCAATGACTAACTATTTTAAGGTAGTATACTTTATAAGTAAATTAGACATAAAAACTTGAGTGTTAATTAACACGAAAAATATTAGTACTTAATGCATGAGAAATTATGTTTACTAATAGAGCAAGTCATTATATATCAATGAGAGACACTGCAATGAACGTCTGATTGTTCATATGCAAGTCAAAGCAAATGATATATAAGTAATGAATGATCCTTTTATCACAAAATAAAGTAGCACAAATATGAGTGTGTCTCTGACAAAAGTCAACTATGAGTCAAAACTTTTGTTGATCATCTGCTTGGAAGAACAAGAGAAATATCTAAATCAAACGTCTGAGAAAGTCAACACCAATAAAAGTCAAATTATCTGATGAAGAAAATTACTTTGGAAAATCTATGAAGCATTGTTTCCTCTGATAAAACTATCATATGGAAAAGTCAACGCCTCTAGTCAATAAGTCAACATTGAATATTGACTTATTGGATATTTGTTTGAAGACAAAATTATAAGTGGATTTTTTTCCCTCGGATGACATGGCATCAAAACATAGAAATTATTTATATCCTCTTTGTAGTACAGAACAATTATCCACGTAGTACAACAATAGTCTAGAATAGTACTATAAACAATACAAATCTTTAACTGTTTAGTGTACTATTGTTATGTGTCAAGATCTCCAACGGCATTATTCCCAACGCATATATTCTTCAATATTTAAATAGAAATATTTTTAAACTAAAGAAGATTGGTGAAATTTGATTTAATTTTGTTCAATTAATGATGTTGAATATTATAAAAAGTGATAATCAACGAAGTTGATTATTGAGATAATCACGATACTCTCAATGACCTTTATAATTCCAAAAGATATCGTCTAATCATGAACATTTTGAGTATAAGAAATTGATGCAAGAAAGTAACATTTTAAAATGATTAATGTATGAAAAGAAAAAGGCAATGTTCAAAGAAGATTTCTGAAAAAGTCATGAACACATCAAAAGAAAATAATGAATAAAAAACTATCTTTGTTGAGAGTTATTAGAAATAGATGTAAATCAATCAAATTGTTTTTATACACTTGGATTGATATAGGATTTGAATTGTATTATCCTCTTAATGAGAGTTAAACATCTGAAGAAATATTATGAGTCAGTTCACACATACTTTAATGAATGTATTCAAGCCAAATAGTGGCAACAACTCTATATTCCAAAAAAAAGGTACTTGAAGAGGTGAAAGAATACTTGGAGCCTGGAGAGGAAGATAAAAGAATACTTAGAGTATGAAGAGGCAGATAAAATAATATTCGTAGTCTGAAGAGGCAGAGTAAAGAATACTTGGATGCTATTGATTTAATAATGGATTTAGTACTCGAATGTACTAAGGCAAAATTTATTTGAGAATGGAGGACTAGATGTAGCAACAGTTGTTATGAACTAGTATAAACATACTTGTGTCTCTTCTCTTTCTCAATTTATTATTTGGTTTAAGTTATTTATAATCCAACTTTATTTTACTCAAAAATGACTTACGATCACAAGTAGAATGTTTTGATAAATAATACATCATTTTATTTAGCAATCAAATTTCATTTTCATATATGGTCAACACAATTTTTTTTTTCATTTCTATATTGCTCAGTTTTGTGTTTATGTGTTTGTATTGCAATACCACAGATCAATTGTAATGTTTTTTATTTTCACACGCTTAGTTCTTGTTTGGACCTATGACTTAGGGTATCGTCAATGTATGCTTTGCGTAAATCACTCTCATGGGTCATTCTTTGTAAATCAACACCGAAAAAGATTCTAATAACACTTTCTTTGTCGGGCAGCATGGTTAGAACTTCGCAACCTCTAGTCAAATCTTTTGCCCAAGCTCTTAAGAATGTTGAGACAAAATCTCTCAAATGATTTTAATGATAACAAAACTACTTAAGAGATTATGATTGTGGTTAATGACTAATATGTGTTTTTGAGTGTATTCATATAAGAAAATAGGATATTAATCATTAAGGTGAAAAGAAGATAAATCTGATTCAAATTTGAGGATGGAAAATGTTGAGGATGGAAAACGGCGAGGATGGCCTAATCTTCAAATCTGCACAATATGTGTCCTCGCCAGAACAAATGCTTTTATTCATTAAATAAATGCACAACAATGTCAAAGAATGAATAAATAAAAGTATTTGAATTAAAGAAGTTAGAAGGTCGAAAGCAAAAGGACGAGTATAGCCATATAGCCAGATCTAAGTCTAGAGGATGACAAACTAGGCTGAGGATGGTTCAGCAAATTTGAAAGCAACCCATCAAGCATGTGCAAAGGCTAAAATCAGACCATTTATTGTGCTTGCACGAATGAATTCATAAAGAAGTCAAGTTAAAGAAAGGCAACAACAAACAAGCCAAAAATAGAAGATCACATGTTGATGGCAGATCTGATCCTCGGACTAGAGGATGACAGTCCTATGTAAGAGGGTAGCTTTCTCTCTTGTCAACATCACCCTCGAAAGTTAAAATCAACCTAGTCTTTAAAGTTTTTGAAATGGTTGTAGCTCACATGGTCAAAGAAACAACCTTGCAAAAGCAAATAGACAAGGACATCTCAAGATCAAGTTTCAAGGAAGTCGTGCATGCGCGAGGATGGCCTCTGCTAGTCCAAGAACAAGTTCAATGGCAGTTCTGTAATTATGATGAAAAACCTTGGATCTTTTGTAAATGAATTCCAACGGTCATTAAAGAGCTTGGATCTGTATAAAATGCAACAAGCTCTCCATCATAAGATACACAACACAATTGCACAAAAATATCAAGCATCTTAAAGCTATCAAGAGCAATACCCATCCTCACTTCTTACTTTCTTTAATCCTACACTATATCTTTGTAAATCCTTTGAGAAAGTATTAAGTATCATTCACTCTCATATCACTTTGTAATTTCCTTGTGAGATACACTTGGAAATATTTGAAAATTGATTGTAAACTTGGTGAAGCTAAAGAATACACATTTTTGTAATCATCCTCAGCGTTAGGTTGATATATTTGAATATTAGTAAAATCTCATAAGGGTGTGAGGACTGGACGTAGCCATCTTTGGGTGAACCAGTATAAAATTGTGTGTGACTCTCTCATATTTTTCTCTCACTCTTTTGCTCAACTAAAACTGAAGGTTTGAAAAACCCGTCATCAGACTTACCATCCTCTACGAAAGGATAGCTTTTAAAAACACTTGAAAATTATTTTTAACAACAAAATCCCTATTCAACCCCCCTTCTAGTGATATTTAGCTACATCAATTGGCATCAGAGCAAGGTTCTCTAAAAAATACACCGTAAGAGAAAAAGATCCAAAAGGAAAAATGTCAAAAGCTAAGTATATTCTTGAATGACGATCATCCAGCCGACCTCCCTACTTTGATGGTACAGATTACTACCACTGGAAAGGTAAGATGAGAATATTTCTCATATCACAGGACAACAACATGTGGTCAATGGTGGAATATGGAGATCATGTCATTAGAACCAACAACACAGACACAACCTCCAATGAGAAACCTCAAGCACAAAGGACGACTGATGAAAATGCAAAGGTACTCCTAAACTCTAAAGTTCATTTATTTCTAACGTGTGCTTTGAGTAGGGAAGTGTATGACAGAGTTGAAGAGTGCAAAAATGCTAAGGAGCTTTGGGACACTCTAAGGATCCATCATGAAGGACCAATCCATGTAAAAGAAGCGAGGATAGACATGGGAGCAAGAGATTTCGAACTATTTGAAATGAAAGAGGAGGAAACTATTGATGATATGTTCACAAGGTTAACAATCATATTAAATAACTTGAGATCTCTTGGAAAGGTATACTCCGTTCAAGAAAGGATAAGAAAAATCCTAAGAAGTTTACCAAAATAATGGAGGCCAATGGTAACTTCCATTACAGAAGCAATAGATTTGACCAACATGAAATTAGAAGATTTGGTTGGAACTCTAAGAGCTCATGAACCATTGTTGTTGGCTGACAAACCAAACAAAAAGGGAAGAATGATTGCTCTAAAAACCAGCCAAACAGAAAGTTCATCCTCTAAGAAGAATAAAGATGCATAAAAAAGGAAAACGCAGAGTATCCTCTGTCTGAGGATGAGGATGAACGCGCTCTGATTTCCAGAAAAATTCAAAGGATGATAAACAGAATAGGACCGAATAGAGCAGCTCCTCAAAAAGAAAAAATTGACAAAAGTCAAATAACTTGTTATGGATGTGTAACACCCCGATTTTCAAAGCGAGGGTGTATTTTTTTTTCAAAAGAAATTAAAATAAAATAGAGAAATATATAAGGAAATACCTTTGGATAAATATTTAAGTCATTAAAATTTACAAATAGCGGAAAAGTTTCTCGAAATATAAATCCAAAGCTTTTACACATCAAGAAGCGGTACATGGAATCCATCTAAAATAACATGTCATGATGACAATATTAGTACATGTACATTCTTCCAATTTAAAATAAAAACAACCCAAAAGAAAGACATATGTTCCCTCTATGTCATCCTAATCTGATCATTCTACCAAAAAACTATACACCCTGAGTGATCTCCACGCGCCCCGTGAGATCCTCCTAACATAGCTCCAGTCAAGCATTCTCATCTACATTCCCATTCGTAGGGTACGAACCGGTAGGATCATCTTGGCTCTCATATGAGGGAAAAGTCCATATTTCCACAATAGTTGTAAAGGGTCACCAACCGAAATTAACAGTTAACACATAACATTTAAGTTTTTAAATGCACAAATAACCTTTTCAACTTAGCATGCATCTTAAAAGGATTTCCCTTATGCTAAAAGTTCATATAATGCTTGCCAAATGTAAATGAAATCAAAATAAAGTTCTCAATCCATCAAGTAATACATAACTGACCAAAACATTGATAAATCAATTGAGCAATCGATTATCTAACTCAAAATCAGAATTTATACTGAGCCAATCAATTGGGCAAATCGATTTCCTGAAAGTTTTTAGTGAAAACTAAACTCTGGGCTTAAATCAATCGATTGGGGATGTCGATTGAATGAAAAACTGAGCCTCTGTATTGAAGCCAATCGATTTACCAAATCAATTTTGTCAATTTTGTTGAGCTCCTGTAATGAATCCAATCGATTTGCTAAATCGATTTCTTAAATGGTTTTGAAAAACATATTACAAAATCAATTGGGTAAATCGATTTTGTCAAATTTGCGAAGTCCCTGTAACTCATCAAATCGATTGGGGAAATCGATTTCCCTGCATGTTCTTCCAAAAATACCTAAACTAACTCAATCACATTCATACACAACTCTAACACATAACACTTAGCAATTTCAACACGATCACCACGAAATTATGAGCTTCGAAATAGTTTTGCAATCAAACATGCTATCACACAATTCCAAAACATAACTCTTAGGAATATCATCACAATCATAAATTTGATTCAAACACACTTACACATAATTTCAAGACATAACGCTTGACAGTTACAACGCAATACCCACACGGACAAGATGAACCAACAAATCACATGGAATCACCTTGACGTGACAATCCCTACACAAACAAGATGAACCAACAAATCACATGAAATCACCTTGACTCGACAATCCCAACACAGACAAGATGAACCAACAAATCACATGGCATCTGTGTTGTTGATTCTAATGACATGATCTCCATTTTCCACCACAGACCACATGTTGTTGTCTTGTGATATGAGAAATAGCCTCATCTTACCTTTCCAGTGATAGTAATCTGTACCATCAAAGTAGGGAGGTCGGCTGGATGATCCTCCTTCAGGAATATACTTAGCTTTTGACATTTTTCTTTTTGGATCTTTTTCTCTTACACTGTTAGGTGTATTTTTTAGAGAACCTTGCTCTGATGCCAATTGATGTAGCTAAATATCACTAGAAGGGGGATTGAATAGGGATTTTGCTGTTTGAAAATGATTTCTAAGTGTTTTGAAAACTATCCTCTCACTGAGGATGGCTAGCTCGATGATGAGATTTTTCAACTTGTTAGATCTAAGTTGAGCAAAGGAGTAGAAGTAAAATAAGAGAGACACACACACAATTTTATACTGGTTCACCCAAAGATGGCTACGTCCAGTCCTCACACCCTTGTGAGATTTCACTAACTTTCAAACAGATCAATCCTCAACCCGAGGATGATTACAAACCGTGTATTCTTTAGCTTCACCAAGCTTACAATCAATTTTCGAATATTTCCAAGTGCAACTCACAAGGAAATTACAATGTGATAAGAGAGTGATTGATACTTAATACTTTCTCAAAAGATTTACAAAGATATAGTGTAGGATCAAAGAAAGTAAGAAGTGAGGGTGTTTAGCTCTTGATAGCTTTTAAGATGCTTGATCTTTTTATGCAAGTGTGTTGTGTATCTTCCATTGGAGAGCTTGTTTGCATTTTATAGAGATCCAAGCCCTTGATGACCGTTGGAGCTTATTTCAAAACAATCCAAGTCTTTCATCATATTTACGGAATTGCCATTATGGCCATCCTCACCTTTCTTGTAACTTGATCTTGATAAGTCCTTGTCAATTATCTTTTTCCAGCAATTGCACAACTGTTATTTGACCATGTGAGTTGTGTTTTTCGTAGACTTTAAGGTATTGGTTGGTTTCACCTTTTGAGGTGATGTTGACAAGAGAGAGAAAGCTTAGCCTTCACATGTGATCTTCCATTTTTGGCTTGTTTCAACTTGCCTTTCTTCAACTTGACTTCTTCATGTATATATTCATGCAAACACATTTAATAATCTGATTTTAGCCATTGCACATGCTTGAAGAGTTGCTTTCACCTTTTCTGGCCTATCCTCGGCCTATGCTGCCATCCTCTACATACTAGATATAGCTATTTTCATCTTTTTCTTTTGACCTTTTGACTCTTGATTTTAATGCTTTGTTTATTCATGTTTGATATTGTTTTGCATTTTGAATAAACACATTTGTATTGGTGATGGATCAGATTGTCCAGATCTGGAGTTTTTCCAAATTGCAAGCCATCCTCACTGTTAGCAATTTTCATCCTCACATTTGCAGCAAGTTCCATCCTCGCGTTTGCAGCAATTTCCATCCTCAGATTTCAAACATATTTTACATCTTTTTGCTTTAATGATTAACAACCTATCTTCTTGTATGAATACACTCAAGAGCACATGTTAGTCATTAATCACAATCATAATCTTTAAGCAATTTTGTTATCATTAAAGTCAATTGAGAGATTTTGTCTCAACACGCTTCAACCCTAAAAAATTCTTTTCAACACAACCACAAGTAAGTCCCTAAATGTAAACTAAAAGTTTGGAAGGAGCCCTTACCTTCACGTTAGCTTTAACGTGCGATTACGGTACCACGAGTAAATCCGGTAAAATCTCTGCTCGCAACGTCGCGTCCAAAGTTGGTCCCCTAGCACCGTAGCATGGTAGTGAGCAACTTTCCCTTCTATCTCTTCATGAAACGAAGCTTAGATCTATATGAAACAGGAATGTTTGTGTTTGACGGTTTTGAAATCCCTAATACTGTTTTTCATTGTTTTCTAATCAACGAGGGAGTATGGAGCTGAGAAAACCTTGCTCTCTTATCCATTAATCCTTGGTTTTCAATTTTCGAACTCAAAGGAAGCAAGAAAACGAAAACTGGAGGAAGAGAGAAAAAGAAAGCTTCGCGAGGCAGTGAGAGCAAGGAGAGGGAAATCTTTCTTTTCTTTCCTTTTCTTTTCCTTTCTTTCTTTTTCCTTCCTTTATATTTCTTTTCTTATCTTTTCCTCTCTTTCTCTTTCCTTTCCTCTTTTCCCTCCACACAAACATATATATATGTTTATATATATATATATATATTAATTATAATTAACAAATATCTCAAAACTAGATATTTATTAAAATTACCATTTCACTCATAACGCATTAAATTCTTCGTAAAAGATTCACCGCAGTTAATTTAATTTATTCATCGACGAGTAATTCTAATCGGGCATCAAAATATCTTTTTGGTCATTTAAACTCCCAAAATATTAATAACTTGGCTAAAAAGCCCCTGAGTTCAATACCAAAATCCGCTAAAATACATAAAGTATAATTTAAAATTATGGGTCTTACAGGATGCAACAAGATGGGACACTAAAAAACTGAGTATCCTCTCAACAAAAGGAACTCTAGAAGATTTCCATACAAAAACAAATCCATGATGATTACTTGGGATGATAGTGACGAGTCATCCTCTGAGCAAGAAAAGGAAGAAGAGGCCAACCTCTATCTCATGGCAAAATCAGAAACTAAAAAGGTAAGTATTTCTGATATATATCCTACTTGTGAGAAATTAGAAATTGAATTCGACAGCCTCTTAAATGACTCAAACACTTTATCTCAAACATGTATATTTCAAAAAAACCAACTTGTTGAGATAAAGAAACAAAATGAGGAGCTTCAAAAAAAGAATGATGAGTATGTTAAAATCATTCATGATTTTCAGCAATCTCACTTTCAAATGTCAGAGAAACAAAAAATTCCTAACGAGGTGATAGTTGAAATTCATCCTCAACCTCCTGACGAGGATACAGAAAAGGAAATTTTTGAAAACTGAGGTTAGGGAACAAAAAATGATATTTCAAACTTTGTCAAATCTACATAAACATTTCAAAAGATAATGGGATCTCAATCTAGAATATTTGACAAGGCTGGTATTGGTTTTAAAAGCTCTCAAAAACAAATATTATATGAAATTTTTTTCCTGCCTAAAAAACGAGAGGATGGGCCTAAATGCACCTTTTGCAAAAAACATGGGCATACTTCCAAAATTTGTCATGCTAAGAAGAAAGCTAACAATATAAATTCAGCATGCTCATTTTGTGGTAAACACGGGCACCATGATTCTATTTTTTATCACAAAAGGAAAGTCCTCACAAGAAGAAAAACTAACCAACAAGGACCCAATGCTATATGGGTACCTAAGTCACTTTTACACTCTAATCCAGGTTCATCCTCTAATCAACAAAAGAAAGCCTTGGTACTTGGACAGTGGTTGCTCAAGGCATATGACAGGGGATAAGCAATGCTTCATGTCATTGGAGATAAAGGATGGAGGATCAGTCACATTTGGTAATAATGGTAAAGCTCAAATAAAAGGAACATGTATTATTGGTAAGAATAATTCTGCAAAAATGGAAAATGTCAATATGTGGATGGCTTAAAACATAACTTGCTAAGCATTATTCAATTATGTGATAGTGGTTTTGAAGTTATTTTTAAGCCTACTCTATGTGAGGTTAAGCACTCATCCTCGGTTAAAGTTTTCTTTTCCGGGTTTAGAAAAAAGAATTTTTATGAACTTTATCTTGATGACTTACCCACTGAATCTTGCTTTGTTTCCATTGAAAAAGATAAATGGATTTGGCACAAACGAGATGGTCACACAAGCTTAAACACTATTTCTAAATTAGCAAATTTAGAATTAGTAAAAGGTCTTCCAAAAATTAATTTTGAAAAAAACAAAGTTTGTGAAGCTTGTGTCAAAGAAAAACAAGTTAAGAGTAGTTTTCACTCTAAAAACATTGTTTCAACAAATCATCCTCTTGAACTTATTCACATTGATCTTTTTGGTCCTATCAAAACTCCAAGTCTTAGTGGAAAAAGATATGCTTTTGTAATTGTTGATAATTTTTCTCATTTTACTTGGGTTCTATTTTTAAAATATAAAGATGTAGCCTTTGAGGCATTCCACCATTTTTGCAAAAAGATTCAAAATGAAAAAGGATCAAAAATTGTCTCGGTGAGAAGTGACCATGGAGGTGAATTTGAAAAAGAATCTTTTAAAAATCTTTGTGAAGAAAATGGTATTTCTCACAACTTTTCTTGTCCAAGAACTCCTTAACAAAATGGGGTTGTTGAAAGGAAAAATAGAAATTTACAAGAAATGACTAGAACTATTTTAAATGAAGCCAACATTGAAAAATACTTTTGGGCCGAAGCCATCAACACTGCTTGTTATGTTTCTAATCGTGCATCTATTAGAAAAAATTTAAACAAAACTCCATACGAATTATGGAAAGGGAGAAAACCAAATATTTCTTATTTTCATATATTTGGGTGTTATTGCTACATTTTAAATAATAAAGAAAATTTGGGATAAAAATGAAAGGAATTTTTCAAGGATACTCCACAACGTCAAAAGGTTATAGAATATATAATCTTATGACTCAAACTGTGGAGGAATCGGTTCCTAGCACAAGGAATGAGGACAGTAAGGAACAGAAGCAAATGAAACTGCTCAAATTAATTAGGAAATATCATAAGAAAATCCTTCACAGCTTCACTCAGTTTCAGAACTCCTTGGTTCAATTTGGTCTCATTCTTGAATGGGTTACCAAATACTTGGCTCCTACTATTGCTCCTTGAGATCATCCTCCTGAGCTACCAGCTCAGCCTTCCTCTGTTGTTCCATCTCCCTCATCCTCATCAGACAAGCCATCTTTATCTGACTAAATATGTGGTTATTTCCTTTTTTTATGCTGCCAAATTCAGGGGGAGAATGATTATGCTTATCAAGTAGTTGTTTTGTGTTAAACTGTTTGTTATGTTGAATTGTTGTTGTTTTGTTAAACTGCTTGTTAAGGTGAATTGTTGGGTTGCGTATGTATCATGTTTGATGTTTATGCTGTGTTGAACAAATCTTTGAATTATTGTCTTATTATTATGAATTTTTATTTATGGATCAAATCATGTTATCTCAACATTGTGGCATACATTTAGGGGGAGTAATATTTTTTAGTTTTAAAAAATCATTACAAAAATATGATTGAGGGGGAGCATAAACATTTTATCTCATGAACTTGTCTTATTTAAAATCATAATCTAAAGAACTTTGTCATCATCAAAAGGGGGGAGATTGTTGAGACAAATTCTCTCAAATGATTTTAATGATAACAAAATTACTTAAGAGATTATGATTGTGTTTAATAACTAATATGTGTTTTTGAGTGTATTCATATAAGAAAATAGGTTATTAATCATTAAGGCAAAAAGAAGATAAATCTGATTCAAATCTGGGGATGGAAAATGTTGAGGATGGAAAAGGGTGAGAATGGCCTAATCTTCAAATTTGCACAATATGTGTCCTCACCAGAACAAATGCTTTTATTCATTAAAGAAATGCACAACAATGTCAAAGAATGAATAAATAAAAGTATTTGATATAAAGAAGTTAGAAGGTCAAAAGGAAAAGGAAGAGTATAGCCATATAGCCAGATCTAAGTCTAGAGGATGACAGACTAGGCTAAGGATGGTTCAGCAAAGTTGAAAGCAACCCATCAAGCATGTGCAAAGGATAAATCAGACCATTTATTGTGCTTGCACGAATGAATTAATAAAGAAGTCAAGTTAAAGAAAGGCAACAACAAACAAGCCAAAAATGGAAGATCACATATTGATGGCAGATATGATCCTAGGACTAGAGGATGACAGTCCTATGTAAGAGGGTAGCTTTCTCTCTTGTCAACATTACCATCAAAAGTTGAAATCAACCTAGTCCTTAAAGTTTTTGAAATGGTTATAGCTCACATGGTCAAAGAAATAGCCTTGCAAAAGCAAATAGACAAGGACATTTCAAGATCAAGTTTCAAGGAAGTTGTGCATGTGCGAGGATGGCCTCTACTAGTCCAAGAACAAGTTGAATGGCAGTTCTGTAATTATGATGAAAAACCTTGAATCTTTTGTAAATGAATTCCAACGGTCCTTAAAGAGCTTGGACCTCTATAATATGCAGCAAGCTCTCCATCATAACATACGCAACACAATTGCACAAAAAGATCAAGCATCCTAAGCTATGAAGAGCAATACCCATTCTCACTTCATATTTTCTTTAATCCTACACTATATCTTTGTAAATCCTTTGAGAAAGTATTAAGTACCAATCACTCTCATATCACTTTGTAATTTCCTTGTGAGATACACTTGGAAATATTTGAAAATTGATCGTAAGCTTGGTGAAGCTAAAGAATACACATTTTTGTAATCATCATCAGCGTGAGGTTGATCTGTTTGAACATTAGTAAAATCTCACAAGGGTGTGAGGACTGGACGTAGCCATCTTTGGGTGAACCAGATAAAATTGTGTGTGTCTCTCTCATATTTTTCTCTCACTCTTTTGCTCAACTCAAAAATGAAGGTTTGAAAAACCCGTCCTCGGACTTACCATCCTCGGCGAGAGGATAGCTTTTAAAAACACTTGAAAATTATTTTTAACAGCAAAGTCCTTATTCAACCCCCTTTCTAGTAATATTTAGCTACATCAAAGAAATCTTGCAACATTCTTGAGTTAGTTATCAAAACTCTATATCAATGGGTCGACCTTCACTATCAAAATTCAAGAAGATGAATAATGTATGGCTCTGAATTATAGTCCAAATCATTACGTAAAAATATTTTTTTCTTAAAAAAGTTATGACAATTTTTTTTGAAGTAAAAATGTCAAGATTATTAGACAACTGTTCATTTAAATAATTAATAACAACAATGTTTATTTAATAATATTAAAAAAAAATATTCAAACGCAATAAAACCTTTCAAGTCAAAGTCATAAAAATGTTATGACTAAAAATAATGAAATACCAATATTCCTAATGGTTGGAAATTCACTTTGGTATTTCTAGTACTTTCAAAAATGTTTAAAAAAAATTAACATAAACTTAGAAATATCGTAGAAATTTTATTATTACAAAATATTTTTAAATTTATTATTTTGTCTCACATTGCTGGATATTGACACATATCACAACAACTAATATTGAATCTCATCAAAGTCGTTAGTACCTAAAATGTTTTTGTAAGGATCATTTTTTTTCTATCATCCACATCAAACCAAAACTAAACATATGAAAAAGTAACACAACCAATAAATATAAACTAAAAACTCTCAATTTAAAAGAAATAAATTGCAAACAGTAAAATTGTGTAATAAAAATATATGCACTTATGCATACTCCTAAAATTACATGATTCGGATATAAACATATGACATAGGCAACTTTCACACAGAAAAATCGTCCATACTAATGTGAAAAAATAATTTACCACAAAGGCAATTTTCACGAAGATGTATATGTTATGACATGATGATGCATTATCAAATAGAAGATTCTCACACAGCTCACTAAGATCATGTCACATGCACTCAAAATCCACTTATTCAAATCATCATCATATTCAAAACTCATTAAATTCACGTACCACTTGCCCTTATCACAAGAATCATATATTCATAGACAGATAACCATAAAAAATTTAACTTTCATCACATACACATAAAAGTTTGAAATTGATTTCATACTCATCATAAAATTAAAACTCAAACACATATCACTAAAAAAATTTAACTTTATATCATACCTATCATAAAAATTAAAACTTCAACACATATATAATACAAAAAAATTGAACTTTATTTCAAATACACTATAAAAATTAAAATTGTAACACATATAACATAAAAATTCAAACTTCAACTCATATATACATCATAAAAATTAAAAATTTAACACACAACATAAAATTTCAAACTTTATCTCATATAAATCATAAAAATAAAACTTTAACACATATAACATAAAAATTCTAACTTTATCTCATAAAAATCGTATAGTACATATCAAACTCACCGAAAATTTACGGTTTTATTATTTAAATCCATTAGTCTATGTTTATTCCTTTAAAAAGACGAGCAATGACAAATATTTATTTCATACTATCTAACTAACCGTCTAACTATGATTTGTGTGGAAAAATTCCTTACCTTGATTGTTTTCCTTCCTATCACTATAAGCTCTATGTTCCAAAAAATTGTTTGGAAGGGACCAAAATGAAGTAATGGAAAAATTGACGGAGATAAGCTTCCCTTTAGTTCCACGAAAATGAGTGTGTTGAAACTTAGAAGATTCTTGAATGAACAACAATGTGGTGGTGGTAAAATGAGTGGTGCAGGGTTAGTGTTTGAGTGCTATATTTTTGCTTACTATTACTGTGTTAGAGTGCTATATTTTTGCTTACTATTACTGAGTATAGGAAAATTGTGGACTTAGGAAAATTTAAAGTGAGATAGGTGGGTATGAGTGAATGGATGTGAAAGAGGAATAGAATGGATGCAAGGTCAATTTTTTGTTAACTCTAATTATAAAAAATAATTTGAATTCAAAGGAATTAAACTATTAGAGAGGTACTTTCCTTTTTTTTTAAGGTGGATGGATCAAAAATATCTTAGTGCAAGAATATTGGTGCATATGGATTGGGTTACACCATATCTACAATCCCCTAGCCTAATCTCTTCTTTGCACCAAGATAAAACAACAACTCAAACAATTTCTATAAATTCTAATTTATTAAATAATTCAACTTAAAATTTTATGAACTAAAGTAAATCAAGCAAAAATAATAATTATCATTGTTACACTACGCCAAAAATAGCCTTTTACAACGTTTTTTTTAAACCTTTTACAGCGCTTTTTCAAAAAAAAATGTTGTGGAAACGAGCGCTGTAAAAGATACAACAGCGCTTTTAAAAAAGCACTGTAAATCATGTAAATATAACACGCGCTTGTTATGCACCTTTTACAGCGCTTTTTACAAAAAGTGTTGTAAAAGGCATACCCATAATTCATATATTTGGTGTGCCTTTTACAGCGCTTTTTGCAAAAAGCGCTGTAAAAGGAATACCCATAATTCATAAATTTGGTGTACCTTTTACAGTGCTTTTTATAAAAAGCGCTGTAAAAGGCATACCCATAATTCATATATTTGGTGTACCTTTTACAGTGCTTTTTATAAAAAGCGCTGTAAAAGGCATACCCATAATTCATATTTTGGTATACCTTTTACAGCGCTTTTATACAAAAAGCGCTGTAAAATGTCCAGCCAATGCATATTTTACAGCGCTTTTTCAAAAAAGTGCTGTAAAATGTGTATTTTTTTTTTTAAAGCCCTGTATATTTTTAAAAAGTGCTTTTTAGTTTTTTATGGCATTTTTTTTATAAAGTGTTGTCTTTTATCTTTTTATCCAAAATTATTTTGAACCAGTTCACACAACACAACCAGAATCAGTAATTTACAACATGACACATATATATTACCCTGTAACACAGTAATTTACAATAAGCAGTTCACACAATATGATGCATATATATTACCCTGTAACACAATAATTTACAACATAAGTAACTACATATACATTGAACCTAATTTACAACATATTCATATGCATGTTTATATATTGTCCTATGATCATATGCATATAATAACTAAAAAAATATACAGAATATGCACCATATAATATTCAAACATTTTAGGACAATCTCGAAGATCTTCTTCAACTGCTTTTGCGATCTCATCAACTCGGTCCAGCTCATATGTATCTGTATCGAAGTCAGTTGAAGCATATGTCGAACTATTCTCAATTTTTTCTCACCATGTCTTATCCAACATGTGTAGCTTTGATCAATTCCATTACATACTAGATGTCCTTCTAATTCATCTTCTCTAACACGTTTTCCAAAACAACATTTTAAACAAGGACAAACTACTCTATTTGGATCTTTTGCATTCTTCACTGCAAACTCAACAAACTCCTTCACTCCAATTTCATACTCTTTTGACAATCGATTGGTTCACATCCATTTCCTATCCATATTATACCACCTATATAAATGCAGTTACAAAAATAATAAGCTTTCAAAACATATCAACAAGTTTCAAAAAGAAACCAATATCAACTAACAATTTCAAAACAGAACAGATCATGTGGTATGAGTTTTTGACAATTTTTGACATTTTCAAAACATAACAGATCATGTGGTATATATGTGTAGAAGAGATTTAATATATATAAAAAAATTTAGTTTTCAATTATTAAAAAACTAAAGATTTTTTGACAAAAACAAATTAAAAAATACCTGAGACAACGTAGATGGTCGCACAGTACGTAGAGGATATTAGGGTTCCCAAAGTATATAATTATTTGAAAGATGTAGAGGATATGAGGGTTTCCAACGTATATAATTATTTGAAAGATGTATTTTATAGCGCTTGTGAAAAAAGCGTTGTAATAGGTAGTTAAATTCAATGAAAGCGCATGTATTTTACAGCGCTTGTGAAAAAAGCGCTGTATTAGGTAGTTAAATTTATTTCAAGCGCATGTATTTTACAACGCTTGTTGAAAAAGCGCTGTAATAGGTAGTTCAATTATTTGAAAGCGCATGTATTTTACAGCGCTTGTGAAAAAAACGCTGTAAAATAATACGAGAAAGCGCTTCATTTTACAGCGCTTTTGTGGAAAGCGTTGTAAAACCCTTATAATGTTATGCACAAACGTTATATGACCTACAACAGCGCGTGTCATCAAAAGCGTTGTAAAAGGCTCCGTTATTTTTAAAATATATTTACAACAGCCCTTGTGTTTAGCAAGCGCTGTAAAATGAGCGCTGTTAAATGTCATTTTTGGCGTAGTGTTAGAAACACAAACAAAATAATAATTATTACAAACAACATCTAACACGCCAATTTCATAATTTTCTAAATTAATTAAGTAAATAAAATAGACAACAAATCATATAACAAATGATTGTTCAAGAAATAGTTATCATATAATTGTCACGACAAAAAAATTACACATGATAATAATGTTAACTATTTAAATAAATTAAAAAATAGAGAGTATTTTAATTTATTTAAATTTCCCTGTGCATAAAATAAATTATTCATTAAATAATGAATCAAGACAATTACTAAGAAACACATATAATATATATATATATGAAAATATTGGGGTATTACAAATACCAACACTACGCCAAAAATACGATTTTACAGTGCTTTTTTAATCCATTTACAGCGCTTTTTCAAAACAAAAAAATGTTGTGGAATCGAGCGCTGTAAAAGATACAACAGCGCTTTTAAAAAAGCGTTATAAATCATGTAAATATAACGTGCGCTTGTTATGCACATTTTACAGTGCTTTTTTGAACAAGCGCTATAAAATGTAGACCCATAATTCATATATTTGGTGTGCATTTTACAGTGCTTTTGAAAATAAGCGTTATAAAATGTCCACCTAATGCACATTTTACAACGCTTTTTCAAAAAAGTGCTGTAAAATGTGTTTTTTTTTTAAACGTTGTAAATTAAATTTATGAAAAGCGCTTTTTTGATTTTTATGGCATTTTTTTTAGAAAGCGTTATCTTTTATCTTTTTATCCAAAATTATTTTGATCCAGAATCAGTTCATACAACACAACCAGAATCAGTTCACACAACACAACAAAACATATTCAAATACCATAAGCAGTTCACACAATCAGATACATATACATAACCCTGTAACTCTGTAATTTAAAACCTAATTAACTATATTCAGATACATATATATAACCTAATTTACAACCTAATTAACTACATATACATTGAACCTAATTAACTACATATTCATATGCATGTTCATATATTGTCCTATGATCATATACATATAATAACTAAAAAAATATACATAATATGCACTAGCTACCATATAATATTCAGATCCCTTGCCCAGCAGCATGCTATTTCCTAGAGAATCAAATAATTTTCATTTCAAGCACATACTCACACATTCTTCCTTTAATTCCATTAGATCTTCCTTAGAATATGATGGACTGGAATAGTCAAAGTACTGTAATATAAAAATTGAACATACTATATTATGTTAGTGTCAAATATATAGATAATTTATATATGAAAAACATATATTAACGAAAACACAGTATTGTTTCTGGGATAATAGTTTTATTCTTGTCAACAATCTCCTTCATGAATCTCAATACGTAGTACCCACAGTCGATGTTGTTTGTTTGAGGAGGGCACTGTAAAATAAAACATATAAGTTAATAAAATATTTGTGCATTAATCGTAAAGGCATATATTTGTAAATGAAAATTTAAAGGCATATATTTCAAACCTTTATTGGGATCCATGTGATATTATTAGACTTTTGCTTCGACACTTTAGCACTTCTTTGAGCTCAAAAGACTTGTAAGGCACTATTGAATGAATAAATGTGATTATTATAGAATGAACAAACACATTAATTATATATATATGTAAGAAATAAATGAATATTATTTACGTGTCGAACATAGTCTTTATTTCTGAGTGATTGTTGTAATTGTCATGCAACGGATCTAAATAGTACATAACTTCAGAGACTGCATTGATTGCAAATAGCACCCAATGTGCCCTACAACAACAAAAATTTGGTTAAGCAACTTTGTTTATACACAACTAATAAATTAAAATCTCATCAATTAAAAAAGATAAATAAATAATATATAATTATGTACCCTGAATTATATGGTGTAAAGAACAACTTATCCTTTTCTATATTTTCTAATAATATATCTACAATGTATTTCTTTACATTTCCTGGATCGAGTTTGCACATCGACAGCTTATGCGGAGACAAGAATGAGTATTTAATTGACAATTTGTACGTGCACACGACCTTCTCATACAAAAACCTTCAATGAAAATTTTAAACTAGATTAATTACCAATACATTTAATTAATTACCAATAAATGCAATTAAAAGTATTTTTTACGTTATGTACAAGATCATGACAGTGGCACTAAGCTCCTTATGTTTGAGAAGTTCGTAAATGCATTCCTTTTCGAGAAATTCATCATACTCCTCTCCGAATATATCTTTATTCATGGGTACGATGCGCGAATTGTCGTTGCTGCCCATGTTCTGTTTTACCTGGATGTCAAGACACGCCCCGTATTTACCAAGGCATGGCTGACTTATTTTAGGAGCAGCAGCGACCGATTTTCCCCAATCCAGTTTTCTTCCTACAACTTTGGCAGCTTTATTACCCTCTAGCCTTTGTGATTTGGCAGCTCTATTACCCTCCAATTTTTTAGGTTTGCTGCCTTTTTTTGGTTGTACAGGTGGTTTGTTTAATTGGATCTACAAAAATGAGGTTAATTGTTAGTTAATTGAAACTAAAAAAATGACAAACCATAGGGAATAAACGAGACAAACCTTTTCGAGAGATGAAACTGATTTGTTTCTGAGAATCTTCTTATCATTCCCTTTAGGCTTAATTTTTAGCATCTAAATATAAATGTGAAATTAAAGTTAGGAGCGGAAAAAAATCAGCAATTAAATATACATATCAATTAAACATACATTTCAATTAATTAAATATACCTTATCGAGGGCAACAATATGTGTGGGACATGTCGTGTAACTACCAATAGCATCGCCCAATAACTACATATCTCCATCGTTGTCCGGTATCGGCAACGGTGCAGTTGGTTCGAAAGCAACATCAGGTGATACTTTGACATGGCCCACAGGGATCGGAGTATTGTACAATACTTCTCCTGAAGTATTGTACAATTTTCCTTTTCCCACCTTCCGATGAGTAGGCGAGGACAAGTATAGCACACATGGAGTGACACCCTAAATCAATAGTTAAAACATAAGTACAGTTAATATATAAGTTTGTTTAATACATAAGTAATTACATAAGCAAGTAAGTAATTAATTACCTCGGGAATACTTTTGAGACCGACGTTGCAACTCGCGGTTTCACTCTCCATTTGTATTTCATGTTGGAGTTGATCCGAAAGTTGCTTGTCTATGTTCGTATTCACCAAAAGTGCCACTTGCTCTGTAAGGATTCTGAGCTTCTCTAATACTTCCTCGTTGGAAGGTTTTTGGCGCTTCTCTTGAGGAAAATAGCTTTTGAGAGTTGCACCAAATCCTTTCCCCCTAACCCGACCGGAATACTCATGGACATTAAACACTTTACCCAGAATGTCCCTGCAAGTATCCTTGTTGCCCTCCTGATTTTCAGAATTTTGTTCGATAATCTCCTAAAATACATGTAACATTAAAAAGATAAGTTCAATAGCATTTTTAAAATACAATATTAAAAAGTATTCAAGTGATAAATATAATATTAAAAAATATTAAAGTGATAATATACTTACACAAAGTTCTACTACGTTTTGGACATTTTCATTATCAACCACTCCGTCTTTATTAACACGCGCTTCCTTCCATAATATATGACGACTGAAGGGTTGATCGGCTTGGGTGTCTTGTCGTTATTCGTTAAGATCATAAACAAAATAATACAAATTAGTTACACACTATAGTTTATAATACAAATTACTTCATTATATAAAAGTGATGTTTAATTACTTACAAGTTTTTGATCAAGGCGTGCATATCCCATACGTGATTTTTGGTATGGGTGGGTTGGATTGCTTGCTCTTTCGCGATTTGCCTTACTAATATTCTATATAAAAAATAGCAATTGTGTAAAAATTTAAAATACGCTACGAATATGAATAATAAAACACAAATGCTAATAAATTAATCACTTACGACAAATGCGGGGTCCGAACGTTTGGAAACAAATGCACTCCATTCATCGTTTGATATATAATGTTTATATATTTTTGGAGCTTCAGCATTTGTGTTTCCTTCTCTATCTTTTAGATAGAAATCTGAGAGATGAGATCTAAATCCCCGATGGATCTTCCCAGCAACTCTCAAAACATAACTCTTTCGTCCCTCATCAAGAACAAAAGTAGTCTGCAATGAAAAAAAATATAAGTAAAGTATTTCAATGAAAAAAATTATAAATGACAAAAGAGTGGATCAAAAAATTTACTTGAATCTCATTCCATATTATATCTTTGGCATCCTTCAACGCCTTATCTCTCCAATCGTCAATCATAATTGGGATATTTTGACGAACAACAGCCCCAATGTAACTTACAAATATTGAGCTATTGGGGTCAATTGGCTGACCACTCTCATTCCAGCCAACCTAATAAACTCATATAGTAAGTACATGCTATTAAAAAAAGATAAAAAAAAAAATACACAACAAACAGATTATAATATAGTATAACCTCAAACTTGGTGCCATTGCTCCTTGCTTTAATCACTTTTTGTATTATAGTTGCACCACGTTTCACTTCATTTCCATAAGTCTTAGTGGTGTCAACTTCTTCATTTTGACAATCTAAATCTTTGTTTGTATCCATTAAACTACAACAAGTTCAACATGCCGTTTAGTATAACATCAACAAGCTCAACATGCATCATGCATTATTCTTAACAAGTTCAACATGTATCAGTATATCTTAAACAAGCTCAACATATATTTTAATGATTACAAAAAATTAATAACATCAATACCTGAATAATGAGGGTTCGAAGAAAGATGAAATGCGAAGAAAATAGGGTTCGTAGAAAGTTCACAGAAATATGGTTCACAGAAATACGGTTTAAAGAAATACGTAATGAGGGTTACGTATTTCAATGAAAATATATTGTGTGCAATAGGAGAGATGATCTTGGACGGAAATAACGTTTGAAATGAAGGAGATGATCGTGAAAATAAGGTTTGTAATGGATGGGATTACAGGGTTTGCAAAAGAAAAGAAGAACGATGAAGGTTGAGATGATAGTGAAGTTTACGTAATGAAGAGGAAACTGAAGCGGTTACTGTTATATATAAAACCCTTTTACAGCGCTTTTTTATAACCCTTTTACAGCGCTTTTTAAAAAAACGCTCTAAAAGGCCTAAGCCTTTTACAGCGCTTGTTTGAAAAGCGCTCTAAAAGGCGTCCTTATTTAATTTTTTAAAAGGCTCTTTTACAGCGCTTTTCCCAATAAGCGCTGTAAAAGACCTAATTGTTTAATTATGTTATATGAGTGTTTTTTTAAAGCCTTTTACAGCGCTTATACAAATAAGCGCTGTAAAAGGTCTCTTTATTTTATTTTTAAAAGGGTCTTTTACAGCGCTTATTTGGACAAGCGATGTAATAGACCTCCTTGTTTTATTATATTAATGAATGTTTTTTTTAAAGCCTTTTACAGCGCTTTTTTAAATGAGCGCTGTAAAAGGCCTTATTGTTTTGTTATGTTATTTTTGTGTTTGGTTTATTTGGGTTCCATATGGGATGACATTAAAAACATGCAAAACAATGAATGGTTAAAAACATTGTTATCATCATGCAAAACCCACAAAGTAGTAACTGGTCACCACCAAAATCTCTTCCTCTTCACCAAACTTTTCTCCTTTTATGCATCTTTTTCACAAACATCAAAGCTTACTCTCTCACAATTCAATCTCCACCTCAACACCCTTTTTATCTCTTTACATTCCATTTCTTCTTAAATCGTGTGCTAATTCGTCGATAAGTGGTTCGAAACTTGGTCTTCAAGTTCATTGCCATGTTGCAAAAAATGGGTTTGAGTCTGATGTTTTTGTTAACAATGTGTTTTTGGGGATTCCCATGATGCGTACAAGGTGTTTGAAGAAAATCCTGTTAGAGAAAGTCCTGTTAGGTGTCTGATGAATGTTATTTTTAAAGCCTTTTACAATGCTTTTACAATGCTTTTTCAAATAAGCCTGTTTTGTAGTTTTATATGAATGTTATTTTTACAGCACTTCTTCAGATAAGCGCTGTAAAATGTCTCTTTATTTTATTTTTAAAATGGTCTTTTACAGCGCTTTTTAAAATAAGCGTTGTAAAAGGCCTCAATATGTTATTTTTGTGTTTGGTTTATTTGGGTTCAATATGGGATGACATTAAAAACATTGTTATCATTGTTTATTGGATTAAAAACATTGTTATCATTGTCTTTATCACAATACTTTAGGAGATGATAAATTATTAGAAATGAGAACTTCTAGAGAATCTATGCACTGAGCAAAAGAGAATCTCTCTATTTAGATCAGTTCAGTTCATGTAAATTACTAATTTATATTCAGTTCAGTTCATGTAAATTAAGCTAAGTATGAAACACTCATTGTTACATGAACTTAGTATAAAACACTCAAATCAAGCTAAATATAAGCAGAAAATAAATTAATCAGAACTTAGTATAAAACACTCAATTCAGTTCATATTACATGCATGGCTTATATAAAACAATTAAACATGTACATTAAGATGCCCTTCTTCTTTTCCTGGTGGGATTCACATTTGTTTGTCCATTTACAATATGAAACGATGGATTAATCCAAATTCCCTCATCATGATCATCTCTAAGATATAAACCATCATCAGTTGAATCAATTTCATGTGGTTGTTGTGATGTTGCAAATAAAAGATCATTACCAACATCTTCATCATTATTGTTATCATCACTTATTTTATTGGTCGATAGGACAACAGACCATTTATCATCAGAAGGATCAACGACATAAAACACTTGTTGAGCTTGCGACGCTAAAATAAAAGGCTCGTCTTTGTATCCCACCCTATTAAAATCGACAAGCAAGAATCCTGACTCATCAATCTGAACGCCATTATTATTATCGACCCACTTGCGACCAAATATGGGAACACAAAACATTGTGTAGTCTAACTCCCATATGCGATCGATAACCCCAAAATGTGATAGATTTGCATATATCGGGTTTTTATCTTTTGCACTTGAGACATGCATCGCTTTAGCTACGAGAGTGACTCCACTATTTTGCATAGTGGTATGATCATCTTGTTCTTTGGTATAAAATGTGTAGTCGTTAATAACATAACCAGTGTAAGAAAAGACATGTAAGCTCGGACCATTTGCTAGTCACCTCAATCTCTGTGAAATTGATCTGCGGTCTATATCAAATTTTGACTTTATGTGATTTTTTAACCATGTTATAAAACTTCGATTGTGCTCTCAAGTTATCCAATTTTGATTCCTATTCATGTTCAAACGAGATAACTGATCCATATTGTAACATACGGTTCAACCTCATCATCATTATGCAGAACATACAATTGTTCCTGCTCCCATTGTGTCCTTGATATAGCCAGTAGTCTCCTTCCAATTATCCCTTCTCCTGATATTCTTCTCAAATGACGAGACATGGGAAGCCCTATGGATTCAACATTGGACAGATATTCAGTACAAAATTCAGCAGCCTCTTCAACAATGTATCGTTCAGCAATACAACCTTTTGGTCGACTTCTACTTTTTACGTACCCTTTTAATATTTTCATATATCGTTCTATTGGATACATCCATCTCATATAAGCTGGCCCACAAAGTTGTGTCTCCTTAACCAGATGAATAGTAAGGTAAACCATTATATCAAAAAACGATGGTGGGAAATATATTTCAAGCTCACACAAAGTAACAACAATTTCCCTCTACAATGTCGGTAATTTCTGAGGGTCGATCACTTTACTACAAATTTCGCTGAAGAAGAAACATAATCTAATTAAGGCTAGACGAACTTTTTCAAGTAAAATGGAACGTATACCTATTGGTAGCAAAAACTCCATTAGAATATGACAATCATGGGTCTTCAAACCTTTTAACTTGAGGTCTTTCATACAAACCAAATTTTTAATGTTTGAAGAGTATCCTTCTGGAACTTTAACTTCGTGTAGAAATTTACATAAAACAATTTTTTTCCTTTCTAGATAGAGTGTGAGCGGCTGGAGGTAGATATGTGCGATTTCCTTTCTTTACTGGAGCTAATTCATTTCTTATTCCCATATCGACCAAGTTCAATCTTGCGTTGATGCCATCTTTAGACTTTCCTGGAACATTGAGTAACGTACCAATAACACTATAAAATACATTTTTTTCAATATGCATCACTTCGAGGAAATGTCTTATATACAATGACTTCCAATATGGCAATTCAAAGAAAATTGACTTTTTCTTCCACCCAGTTTTGACCAGCTCTCCCGCAAAAGGTTTGCCAAATTTATTGGTCAAACCTTTTACTTTTTCAAGTATTTGATATCCAGTCGATGCTAAAGGAGCTTTACCTTCCTCTGATTTTCCATTGAATGCATTTCTCCACCCACGATACTGATGACTATAAGGTAAAAATCTATGATATCCAAGAAACACATTTTTCTTACAATGTTTCAACTACATCCAATTTGTACTCTCTTCACATATAGGACATGCACATTGACCTTCAATGCTATATCCTGATAAATTACCATATGCTGGAAAATCATTAATTATGCCGAACAACATAGCCTCAAATTGAAACATTCTTTCTTATACCCATCATAAACTTCCACACCTGTCTCCCACATACGTTTTAAATCTTCGATTAAAGGAGTCAAGTATACGTTGATATCATTCCCCGGTTGTTTGGATCCAGAAATTAACAAAGATAACATCATAAACTTACGTTTCATACATAACCATGGAGGTAGGTTATATATTACCAAAATCACAGGCCACGTGCTATGTGACATGCTTTGAAGACCATGTGGATTCATTCCATCAATAGAAAGTGTAAGTCTTAGATTTCTTGACTCTATCCCGAATTCAGGATATTAGTGATCAATTTTTGCCCATTGTGGGGAATCTGCAGGGTGTCAAAATATTCCATCTCTAATTCTTTTATCTGCATGCCATGTCAAGTGTTTTGAATCTTCTTCACTGCGATACATGCGCCTAAATCTTGGTATTACTGGAAAATACCACACGACTTTTGCTGGACTAGATTCTTTCTTCTTATATCGAGAGACATTGCATTTTGGACACGCCTTAAATAGTTCATATTCGTTTCGAAATAAAATGCAATCGTTAGGACACCCATGAATCCTTTCGTAACTCATGCCAATAGAACACAAAATTCGTTTAGCCTCGTAGGTTCGATTGGGAAGTTCATTATCATCTGACAACATATCTTTTATGAGTGTTAATAATTTTGTAAAGCTTTTATCAGACCATCAATTACTCGCTTTTAAGTTGTACAACTTTAATATTGCAGACAGTCTTGCGAATTTAGTACAACCATTATATAATTCTTTCTCTACATCACTCAACAAACTTTCAAACATTTTAGGACAATCTCGAAGATCTTCTTCAACTGCTTTTGCAATCTCATCAACTCGGTTCGGCTCATATGTATCTGTATCGAAGTCAGTTGAAGCATATATCGAACTATTCTCAAAATTAATGTTTCCTTTTTTTTTCTCACCATGTCTTATCCAACATGTGTAGCTTTGATCAATTCCATAACATACTAGATGTCCTTCTAATTCATCTTCTCTAACACGTTTTCCAAAACAACATTTTAAACAAGGACAAACGACTCTATTTGGATCTTTTGCATTCTTCACTGCAAACTCAACAAACTCCTTCACTCCAATTTCATACTCTTTTGACAATCGATTGGCAGACATCCATTTCCTATCAATATTATACCACCTATATAAATGCAGTTACAAAAATAATAAGCTTTCAAAACATATCAACAAGTTTCAAAAAGAAACCAATATCAACTAACAATTTCAAAATAGAACAGATCATATATTTTTGACTAGTAGAAGAGATTTAATATATATATATATATATATATATATATATCAATTTTTAGTTTTTAATTATTAAAAAACTAAAGATTTTTTGACAAAAACAAATTAAAAAATACCTGAGACAACGTAGATGGTCGTACAGTACGTAGAGGATATGAGGGTACCCATAGTAGAGATGATGACAGTTCGTAAATTTGTTTTAAAAGTAAATGATATTTATTTGAAAGCGCATGTATTTTACAGCTCTTGTACAAAAAGCGTTGTAATAGGTAGTTAAATTGAATCAAAGCACATGTATTTTACAGCGCTTGTAAACAAAGCGCTGTAATAGGTAGTTCAAATATTTGAAAGCGCATGTATTTTACAGCGCTTGTGAAAAAAGCGTTGTAATAGGTAGTTTAATTATTTGAAAGCGCGTGTATTTTACAGCGCTTGTGAAAAAAGTGCTGTAAAATAATACGCGAAAGCGCTTCATTTTACAGTGCTTTTGAAAAAAAGCGTTGTAATAGGTAGTTCAATTATTTAAAAGCGCATGTATTTTACAGCGCTTGTGAAAAAACGTTGTAAAATAATATGCAAAAGCGCTTCATTTTACAGCACTTTTGTGAAAAGCGTTGTAAAAGCCTTATAACATTATGTGCAAACGTTATATGACCCTACAACAGCGCTTGTTTTACAGCGCTTGTCAAAAAAGCGTTGTAAAAGGCTTCCTTATTTTTAAAATATATTTACAACAGCGCTTGTGTTTAGCAAGCGTTGTAAAAGGAACGCTGTTAAATGTCATTTTTGGCGTAGTAACTAGGTTTAGCAAGTACAAGAATAACTTTCATGGTAGAGTCACAATGACTAAAGGTGATAGAATTGTATGAGTTTTCCACTACTTTTCATGATGATTTGTAAAGTATTCGAAAATTGGAACTTGAAATTTGAAACTAGGTCTTCTTCTTGTTTCCTCTTGGACAAAAGATTTCAATTCAAATTTGTTACAAAAACTAAATACTCAATGTAGGGTTCATATATACAACCTACCTCAGGAACATTGGAGGCCTAATATCATCTTCACAATCGCTTCAAGTATTGACACTTTTGTATCTCTTGACGAAGCAACCAATTCGAAAACATTGGAACATTTTGCTATAGTATTAACTTATTTGGACATGACATAAGAACTGAGATATCGTATTATTGTTGAATCTAAAGATTATACAACTTTTGTTAATAAAATATTGTCATTGTTTTGCATAACAAATAAGGTTGTAGGGTTTTCTATAGATAAATTTCAGAAGTATTCTAATGGTCATATAATAACTCACTATGTTGAAGATGCGATAGTGGAAAGGGAGTTGGTAAAGAAGTATGTACCTAAAAACATTGCTTCGGCCAATATCAAAACTGAAGGTACAAACAAGGGTAATAGTATTCATTGAGTTGTTAACTCTACTTTTGATGATTGTTGGAAAATAATTATATTATTGTGTGAATTTAATAATTTGTTGAAGTCCTACATTGGAAAGAAATTTTTGTTGTAAATTTAAGTGGAAAGAAACTTGTTAAGTCCCACATTGGAAAGAAATAATTTTGAAATCCTACAATGGAAAACTCTAGTATTTTGAGTAGTTTCAAATCTATACATACTAAAGTCCCACATTACTTAGAAAAGAAATGTGAGTTTACTTCCATCACTATATAATGAGCATCTAACTATTGTGAAAAGCACACCAAAGTTGGATGTTTTTCCCAACTTTCTCTTTCTCCCTCTTATATTCTGCTCGTGAAAATTTCGAGCCATTTCTCCCCATTTTTTCTTTTGCTTTCGCTTTTTTAGAGTAGTTATTATACCGCAAACCCTTCGGTTTTTTAGAGCGGTTATTATACCGCAGTCCCTTCGGTTTTTTAGAGTGGTTATTATACTGCAGTCCCTTCGGTTTTTAGAGCGGTTATTATACCGCAGTCCCATCGGTTTTTGGAGCGGCTGTTATGTCGCAGTCTCTTCGGTATTTAGAGCGGCTGTTATGTCGTAGTCCCTTCGTTTTTTAGAATGGTGGTTATGTCATAGTCCTTTTGTTTTTAGAGCGGTCGTTATGTCGTAGTTATGAGTGGTCGTAGTACCATATTGCAAATGACTTTAATTGTCATATTGAAAGTGACTTTAATTGTCATATTAAGAGTGACTTTAAGCGCCAAAGGTGTAATTCTAGAACGGTTTTCTACAGTGCAGTAGAACTCCGATACAGTGATCTGGGCTGTTTTATCCTGGGGACTTCGTGGTTGATAGTCTGCCTTACACAATTTGGGCAGTACCACGAAACATCTTAAAGAGAGCGACCTAGTCTGTGACTCAACCCAGTAATATCTTCGGTGGCATAAATTGTGATTTTTAAATAGTTTTTGAAACTCAAATTCCAACAATTTTAAGACGTTTTATTCTGCCATGTCAACCGAAGATATTACTGGATTTGATTATGTTGCCTCTTCAATAAATTGTTTAAGTTTTGAAGCAAACAGAAAAGGATAAGAAAGCTGGAGAATTAACCCATCGGAAAATAATGATAAGAATTATATTCTTAATGGACTTGCTGATGATTTGTATAACTACTACAGTTCTAGCAATACTGACAGAGATATTTGAGATGCTCTGAATGAGTATGTAGTGAGCTGCTACCCAGAGTATCATACGTCGAATGAGTTTAAAGTGAATGAAAATCACAAATGTATCTACTACAAATTTGAAAATGGCATTTGCACTATCATATGTCTCTATGTAGACGACATACTCTTATTTGATTCAAACTTTCATGCTATAACATTTTGAAATCATTGTTGTGTAACAACTTTGATATGAAAGACCTTGGAGAAGCAAATGTAATCCTGGGAATCAAGATTACTAGGTCAAAAAAGGGAATTTCTTTGGATCAATCTCACCATGTTGAAAATATCCTAAAGAAATATAATTACTTTGACTGTAAATCTGCTTGCACACCATACGATCCAAGTGTGAAACTTTTCAAGAACACTGGTGAAGGTGTTAGACAAACTGAATATGCGAGCATCATTGGCAGCCTCAGGTATGCCACTAATTATACTAGACCCGACATTGCCTATGTTGTGGGATTGTTGTGCAGGTTTACTAGTAGACCTAGTATGGAGCATTGGCACACTATGGAAATAGTCATGAGATACCTGAAAAGGACCATGAGTCTCGGATTACATTATCAAAGATTTCCTATAGTCCTTGAAGGATACAATGTTGCTGATTGGAACATCTTATTAGATGACTCCAAAGCAATCGATGACTATATTTTAATATAGTGAGTGGTGTTGTATCTTGGAAATCGAAGAACAGACGATATTGGCTCAATCCATTATGGAGTCTGAAATTATAGCACTAGCTACTACTAATGAAGAAGCAAGTTGGTTGAGATGCTTGCTAGTTGAGATTTCTATATGGGAAAAACCTATGATAGATATGTTGATCCACTGTGATAGTATCGCGGCTATTGCGAAGATTGAGAATCGTTTATTACAACGATAAAAGACGACAAATTCGTCGTAAGCACGACATTGTTAGAAAGTTATTTACTAAATGAGTTGTTATAGTGGATCATATATATACACTGATTAGAATTTAGCAAATCTTATGACGAAAGAATTAGCTACAGAGAAAGTCATAAATACATCCAAAAGGACGAGACTAATGCCTATAGAGTCACTCATGATGGTAACCCGATCTAAAAGACTGGAGATCCCAAGAATTAGGTTCAATGGGTAATAACAAGTCGTGGAGTGATATGAGATGAACATGCTATTATAAGTTAGAGAAGCATGATTCCTGAAGCAATGATAGGATGAGGTAATAGAAACTCTTAATGAGATCAATACTCTACATGGAGGGAGTACCTAGCTACAGGAGTACTCTTGATAGACTCACCTATGTGAATGTGGAAGTGGGGCCGCTACCTATGGAATTTCGAGGCAGAATTCCTAGAGCGTTCACTATACTGGGATACACGTGCAGGGCCATTAATGCACGGGCTTTAGAGAATACACCCTATGAAAAGGTTGTGTGTGGGTTTGATGTCAGAGATAGAGTTCAAGACTACGAGTCACTCTTGTTGAATCTGAATCTTACTTACTATGCAAAGGTTCAAGTCAAGAGACACCTTTGTTTATGCACGATCTTATAGGAGCATTTGACGCTATTTTAGAAACTTTTTTTTTAAATTCAAGTGGGGGATTGTTGGAAAATAATTATATTATTGTGTGCATTTAATAATTTGTTGAAGTCCCACATTGGAAAGAAATTTTTGTTGTAAATTTAAGTGGAAAGAAACTTGTTAAGTCCCACATTGAAAAGAAATAATTTTGAAATCCTACATTGGAAAACTCTAGTATTTTGAGTAGTTTCAAATCTATACATACTAAAGTCCCACATTACTTAGAAAAGAAATGTGAGTTTACTTCCATCACTATATAATGAGCATCAAACTATTGTGAAAAGCACACCAAAGTTGGATGTTTTTCCCAACTTTCTCTTCCTCCCTTATATTTTGCTCGCCAAATTTCGAGCCACTTCTCCCCTTTCTTTCTGTCGCTTTCGGTTTTTTAGAGTGGTTATTATACCGCAATCCCTTCGGTTTTTTAGAGCGGTTATTATACCGCAGTCCCTTCGGTTTTTTAGAGCGGTTATTATGCCGCAGTCCCTTCGGTTTTTTAGAGCAGTCCCTTTGGTTTTAGAGCGGTTATTATACCGCAGTCCCTTCGGTTTTTAGAGCAGCTGTTATGTCGTAGTCCCTTCGGTTTTTAGAGCGGCTGTTATGTCGCAGTCCCTTCGGTTTTTAGAGCGGCTATTATGTCGTAGTCCCTTCGTTTTTTAGAGTGGTCGTTATGCCGTAGTCCTTTTGTTTTTAGAGTGGTCGTTATGCCGTAGTCCTTTTGTTTTTAGAGCGGTCGTTAAGCCGTAGTTATGAGTGGTCGTAGTACCATATTGCAAATGACTTTAATCGTCATATTGAGAGTGACTTTAACTGTCATATTAAGAGTGACTTTAAGCGCCAAAGGTGTAATTCTAGAACAGTTTTCTACAGTGCAATAGAACTCCCATACAGTGATTTGGGCTGTTTTATCCTGGGGACTTCGTGGTTGATAGTCTGCCTTACACAATTTGGGCAGTGCCGCGAAACGTCTTAAAGAGAGCAACCTAGTCCGCGACTCAATCCAGTAATATCTTCGGTGGCATAAATTGTGATTTTTAAATAGTTTTTGAAACTCAAATTCCAACAATGATTGTATCTTCAACCTTAAAATTAAGAGGTACTGTTGTTATTCAAGATTTCTCTCCCTCCTATCAGGAAAAATAAATTGACAAGAATTGTGATGAACCTTTTGAGTCAGAGACCATAATGGAGACTCTTCATGAATCATAGATTCAGACTACACAAACTGCAAATAGTCTTAAAAATATAATTCACGAGGTCTTTAGTTTCAATTTATCTAATTCAGTTAACACATATCATCTTCAAGAGGATCATCATTATACAAATAGGTGAATTAAAGGTTGAGTGATGTAGTGTGAAAGGAGAACACTCATCAAATCTCTTTTAATTTAGATATCATTTAACAATCAAAGGTTATGGTGTCGAGTTTAATATATCTGAATGTTATTGTCATTGATGATAATTTACATCTCATAATTGTTCATGACTTTGAAATATTATAAAAAAAATTGAAGGATAGAAATGCAAACAAAACAAATTGTAGGAAGTAAATAAATAAAAAAATAGAAAGAAAAAAAAGAAGAAAACCAAATATATAGTATTCTTCGAAGGTAAAAATACAAAAGTGAAAATAGAAAACCAAAATATATAATATTCGTCGAGGGTCAACTAACATGTTTAATTCAAAGAATTTTATTTTTATGTTTTCCCTTTTTTGTTATCTTTTCTGTTTTTGAATAAGGTTTATGTTCTCTATTATTTTTTTATTAAATATTTAACTTTTAAAAATAAAGCTATGTTATGTACGTGTGACTTAGAAAATCGCATCTTATGCTGATAAACTTTAATAGTGTTTAATTAGTAGATCACATTGTCATGAGTTGTTCAGTCAACCGACAGGAAATGGTTGTGTGCTATTCTAACTCATGATGCCAACCGTTCATAACTACACAAATATCCATACAAAAAATGAAATCTTACTCCACTACTGAAATAAAAAATTAAAGTGTAGAAGGGGTTTAATGATTAAATATGGTGTTCTCAAGACGGTTTAATTATTCTAAACAACGGAGAGAGCATATGCGGTTAGGTAAACTTCCGTCTTATAAATGAGATTAATTTGTATGTATTTATATTTCTTTCGTAATTCACGAATCATATGTGTAGATGATTTTATTAGTAATTAATATAAAAGTTTTATTTTTAAAAATAAATAATTACTTCTTACTTTTATTGTAAATAATATTTTGTTTCTAATTATAAATACTCACTGTAATTTGTCGATGTATTAATTAAATCGATGATCAATTTAATGTGTCAATTTTAAATGTTGTGTTTCTAAAATACTATTTACATATTTTTGCTTTTAAAATAAATTAGTATGCACTCCATCATAAAGTGTTTATAAACAAGATATTAATTTTAAATGTGCTTTTCATATAAGATAAAAAAATTATAATTTAAAATGGTAAGAAGAATAACGAAAAGATCATGAATAACAATGTCAATCAAAGAAACTAAACTGTTACATGTTTGGAAGATCTTTTGCCGGTAATCGACCAAGCACCAATCGCAAGCTATGACTTTTGATGGAATTAGATATCGCAACAATAATTTAAAATTTTTTTGAATGTCACTATTATTTTTATAAACTATGAGAGATTGTAATATCCAAAGATATTTTTATTTATTTCTTACATACATTTTATATTAAATTAATCGTCCTACCAACATTTTTTAAACAATGGTTTGCAACACACTTAACCCTCCAATTTGTCTTTGGAGTAATTTATAGCTCTTTCCATCTTTCAAATTTGTTGCTCAAAGAGCTATGTAGCATATTTGCTCTTATTTTTTAATTAAATACAATCAAATTATAATTTAGTCAAAAAAAAATTAATATATTATCTTATAAAAAAAATATGATATGTAGTATTAAAATATTTGATCTATCTTAATGGAGTCGATTTGTTGATCAATTGAATTAGGAGCTGATGTAATAAGATGTCGAAATGATGTATATATATGGCCCATTGTTGATATGGGCCAAGACATAAGACCCGTGAAGGGCCCTTCCAACTTTATATAAAAAGATTATGACTTCTCTTATTTTAGGTATCTCCATCACTCCCCACACCCCCACACACATGACTCTCTACGTTGATTCATGTTTCCATACAAGAGCATTCTACTTCAATTCAAAAATAAGAATATCAATTAAACTCATACTTATTTGCAAAAACTACCTACAACAGAAATGGTAAAAATATGCATTTTTTATGTATGGATATGTACGAGTAATTACCTGTAAAAATAAGTAGATATATATGTGGGTGCGAGTCCTTTACCCTTTGTCCTCTCTATACAGAAAGGATGATCGAGAAATTATACCTACTTTCTAAGTAATGGTGGAAATCCAAATAGATTTTCAGCTACTTCGAACAAGATGACTAGAGAGCCATACTTACTTTTTAAGTAATAGAGAAAATCCAAAGAGTTCTTCCTCTTCTTCAAAAAAGGATGGTTGAGGAGTTATACTTAATTTCAAGTAATGGGGAAAATCAAGAGTTTTTTAATTCTACTTAGAATTGGATAATTGGAGAATCTCCTGCCTACTTTCTGAGTAATAAAGGAGAAAATTCAAAGAATATTTTTCCAACCTTCATATTTTTCATGATCTCTTTGCCAAGTTTGGCATGGTTAACATTTTCCACCCTCCAACATGTGGAGGGTATCACACACGAACTTGGAAGACATTTAAGGAGTTTCAACTAACTCTTAGCTTGTTGTAACTGACCTTTTGTTTCTGTTTCGTTAAGCATTGTTAGCTTTCTGAATTGTTCAGCATTGTTAGCTTTCTGAATTGTTCTTGAAGGATACTTGTTCATAATAACAAATCCATATAGTGTTATAAGAAAAAATCAATCTCATTAGTTTTATATGTATGAAGAAAAATTGGAACTAAAACCTCTACTCTAGCTATACTACTACATATATACTCAAATTACATGAACATAACTAATAATACAAATATGTTAGTTTTTTTTCTGACTAATGTCCATAATGGTAATGATATTTTCTTTTTCTTTAACCCTCTAGTTCTTAAGTCATAGATCAATGATAGCAGCAAAAGCAAATCCAAATTTAGTAGTGGATTAAGTAGGTTTCTTGATGATTTCTACTTTAATTGTTCTTCTTGATGTCCTAAACAGTTCATTTTTCTAGCTAACCTTAATATTTAGACCAATAGATTTCAATAAATCGAAACGAAAAAAATCTTAACAAAGTATGAAAAGAAGAAATCAATTACAAACAGAGAAGGTTTATCTGCTTCCTCAAATCCAATCACAACAAATACATACATACATCATAAAGTTACAATTTGCACACTGAAATTCAAATTAATTCTCGAATCATCATAATAACTCTTAGTCAAAGTAGTCTTCTATCATTATAACGTGAAAGACTAAACAAACTAGAATGATATTTTGATAATTCCAAAATTAATTTGAGTTTTCACTTGGTACATAGTGAGAGACATAAGTGATAATGCTTATAAAATGGGTTTTATCCAAAACATTTTCAATGGAACAAATTGCGTATATTAGCAACAATAGCCAAACTATTGCTAGTATACTCATTCGATATCTTCATCATTTTCTTTACCTTATCAACAGTACCCAAAGAAAACCCAATCTCTTCCAACCCATCAACACACGTTTCTTGATCCGTCAACGCGGCACTAACCCACGTCTGAATATCGTTAATTTCAACATCCGTTAAATTCACGGTGCCGTTAGTAACCGTCGAGACTGAGTCGTTGAGTCGACTCACCGCGTCATCAATCTGTTCCTTGCAATCACCGAGCGCGTTTCCGTTGGAGTTTGCTCGGAGCGATGAGGCGAGTTTGGTGAGTTCGTCGATGGAGGAACGAAGAGAGAGTTTGAGGATGGTTTTTGGGTCGGTAGGGTTTTGATTTGTGGAGGATAAAGAGGTGAAGCATGAGTCAGGGAAGCGAGTCACGTTGCAGATGGATCGGATTGAGTTGGGTGAGTTGAGGGGGTTTTGTGACTCGGTGTTAGTTTTGTGGTAGAAAAGGGTGAAAGATAAAGTGAGAGTAAGGAAGAGGATGGTGATAGTGATGATGGAAATTGTGATGATGAGGGGTTTGGAGATTTTGTGAAGGTGGTGTTGTGGTTGGATTTGTTGATCTTCGAGGTTGTCGTGTTTGTGTTCTACTTTGTCATATCCTTTGAAAATTTTGAGAGAATCCATTTCTAGGAATTTCTTTTTACTTGTTTGATCAAAATAGGAAAGAAAATAAAACAGAACTAATATAAAATACCCTTTGAAACCGTGTTTTCATACGTGGAATTTCAAAATCTGGTGTCTTGGTCAAGTAAGTTTTTTTAATAAAAGTTTAATATGAATCACACTTAAAAAAATCTACACAATCTTCATGGACTTTATAAGTAGTTTTTTTAATTAATCCACAATGGAACAATTTTTTACACGGTATATAAATTAATTTTTTTTAATAATGATGATAAAAATTTAACTTTTATGTATTAATAATATAAAATGTTTTATATAGTTGGTGAATCTTGATCAATCATATTAATAAATTTACAAGTATTTATGATAAATTACACAGATTAACGATTTATAAAATTATACGTTTGACGTTAATTTTAAAAAAAATCAAAATAATATAATAAATGATCATAGATTAATGTTGAAATTTATAGTTATAATTTATATGATAATAGATTTTAATATAATTGTTGATTTTAAAAAATATTTATTTAATACGATGATATTAAATTAGTGTAATTTGATATTTTTTCTTTTAATATATCTTGATAGTAAAGTTATAAAATCTTACGAGATGTCTCTTAAG
>JBBPBT010000183.1:8323313-8402735 GCA_037974875.1 Cicer bijugum
TAAAACCATTAAAATATCGTTTATAATAGACAACATCAAGATTAGTAGTTAATGGTTGATCAAATTTGATGATTCTCTAAAACAAAAAGTTTGAGTCTTAGAGGTATAATATCAATCCACTATCATTATTTTGTATCCACCTTTATGATTTTGTTTATTATTCCTATTGTAGCATTATAAACATTATTATTACTCTTGTGCAATTATAGGATATTTTAAGAAGTGAACATTTCTCTTAACAGCAGGAGATGGAATTACTATAAAATAAATAAATATAAAGTTTAATTGTCTATTGTCCAATCCATTACAAATGATTAACTGAACTTGTAAATTTTATTACATATATCAATTAAATCCATATATATTTAGTTCTATACTAATTGTGGTAAAAAAGAAAAAGAAATATTCCGGGAAAATATAAATTATTAAAATTTAAGTGATATTTCAAGGGTTTAATCATTGAATAGTTTTACATTCACTAAGTTGATCGTATAGTTACTAATTCATGAAAATTAGAATCACGTGGTCACCGTGTAAAATTAATTTACACAGATGATGTATGATATTTTTTTTCATATTTTAAAAAACAATGTTCTTTTGAAGAGTTGTTCCAATTGATAACACTGCTGCAGTGCAACTCAATTTGATTCAATGTATACATATTTTCCGTGCAAGATATATTATGCTTGCATTTAATCATATTCCATCGTTATTGCTATATTTGGATAGTTGTCGCGTCCCAATGTGTTTTCACCGTAAAAACTACAAACAACTTATATTTTTTAAATGACAAGTGTTTGTATATATTAACACTTTGTTAGAACTCTCAATAATTTCTAACTTTATTTCTTAAGTTATCACTTCAATTATCTAATTAATCTTATATCTTCTTTGTATGGCTTATATAAATTAAAAAAATCATAAACATGAAGCAAAATCGTAACTAATGTGAGTAGAAGCTCTACCTGTCTTCATCAATTTATATAAAAAAACATTATTCCGTATAAGATAATTAGCAGAAGTCTGACATAAAGAATTTGTGAGTCATTGATCTATTTTTACAAGTGACTTATGATCTAAGGTGATCATATCTTCAACACACATGTGTAAAGTTCACATCAAATCACCATATTAATATTTGGGGACCCTTGAAAAGAATTATTATTTATATAAAATATCATTAAATTTGGTAAAAGAACATATGGTTCACTGCAAATTACTTAAGCTTGGTTATCTTGACTCATATGTATAAAGTTTTATAAAAATAATGTTTTTATTTTGTATTTTAAATCTATTTATCCAAAAATATGACTCAATTAATTAAACAATGTTGAGTTTGTAGAGGAGGGTCACGGTTCAATAATTTTTATTCGTGTAATTTTTATTTGTGTATCAAGTGTGAGTATGAGTCTCATATTTGATAGAACAATAGATGTTGAACTTTTTATAAGTAAAACAATCTATATATCTAATATCTTCAAATTTTGCATAAATATATGGTCTTCAGTCTATTTGTCTAGTTACTCTTTATCCAATGTGATGATCTCTCAAATCTTTAATGTTCCAAGTGTGATATTGGAGTCAAGGTTTGACCTGTTCCTAGTGTCAAAAATCTTCCTTGCAATGGTGGTCAAGCGACATATCTCGTTGACATGCCACCAACGACGATGTAAGTGTATGTGGATGAAAATATTTATGCCGATGGAGAAATTTGTATGTGTATCAAGTAAGAGTATTAGTTTTATATTGAATGACAAAAATATTGTTGAACACTATATAAGTAAGAGAAACTATATACCTCATGACTTCATATTTTAGATAAAGATGTAGTATTCAACTTACCTGTCTGATTGTTTTTATCTACTTATTTTGAATAAAATTACATTTTTTTTATCCTTTTCGAGAATTTTATGGAATCACATTGATGCTTATAAGAAATTTATGTAGGCATTAAGAAAAGTTTAATGATATATACTTGGGCACACATCTTTCTTACGGTAAAATAAGGTATCGACTTTATGGAGTATATAACTATAGAGCTAAAGTTATCCTCCAGGTACATAATTCATAATCTGTGCTCTAGATAAAAATAGAGGACATAATGTGTCTCTCACATCTAATATAGTAGTATGATAGCTAAATGTATTTTTAGCTTGGACGTAATCTAAAATTATTAATTAATATGCCATTTTTCTTTAAATTTGTGATGTGTCTTTTTTTTATATATATAATAAAAGTTTAGGGTGATCTAACTTGTCTTTTTTATAGTAGGATTTAGTGTATTAAACGCATTATTTTTAATAGAAAAAGAAAATATTAGCTTGTCTTTTTTTTTTTGCAATTATTACTTCTTTTTTTTTATATTAATGATTTATTAACATTTATATCCCTTAAAATTTGGAAATAGTTAAAAATAAATAGGTCAATATTAGTTTTTTTTTTATAGTTAGGTTTAAATATATTTTTGATTTCCGTAAATATAACAACTTTTAGTTTTAGTTCGTATAAAAATTTTTTCTTTGGATTTCATCTCTATTTTTGATCCATAACGTCAAGTGGACGTTACAAAAGCATTAATTGACAAAGAGAAACGTGAATCAAACGTTTAAATATATTTTTTGTTCATGTAAATATAATAGTTTTCAGTTTTAGTCTTTGAAAAATATTTGTTTCGATTTCATCCCTGTAATATTTAAAAACTTTATTTTTGGTCCTTAATTTCAAATGGACGTTACAAAAACGTGAACCGACAAATAAAAAAAACATGGACCAATCGTAGCACTTCAATGAAAATATTAATTTAAATATTAGAATAATGTATATACTTATTTTTATTTGTTATTTAAATATTATTTTAGATAATAAATAAATAAAATAATTATTTAAATTTGTTTAGAATACTTATTTTATTAGAAATAAGTATACAAATTTAAATAATTATTATAAATAAATTTAACTAAAAATATATTTAAATAACAAATAAAAATAACAGTATACTTAAAACAAGTATACAAACGCCAATGAAAATACAAATTTAACCGAAACAATATTTAAATAATAAATAAAAATAATTTGTATTCTTATTTATAATAAAAATAAGTATACAAACTCCAATGATAATACAAATTTAAATAATTATTTTAGACAAATTTAACTGAAATAATATTTAAATAATAAATAAAAATAATTTGTATACTTATTTCTAATAAAAAAATATACAAACTCCAATAGAAATACAAATTAAAATAATTATTCTAAACAAATTTAACCGAAATAATATTTAAATAATAAATAAAAATAATTTATATATTTATTTCTAATAAAATAACTGTACAAATTCCAATAAGAATACATATTTAAATAATTATTTTAAACTAATTTCAACTCAGCGTCTAGTCGCTCTTTCTCCTACGGACGACGTGGTTTCATGAAGGTTTTCCATCTGAAAAGTAAACAACCGTTAATTAGTTAGAAGAGACGTGCACCATTGAGTATGCGGCGGATCACTAGGGTTCTTTGATCTGTCGGGCCTTATGAGTGAGTAGAGACTGGTTTGATTTGTTTTGTGGCTTTTTAAGGGGAGAATTGTATAGGCACCCCCACCATTGTGCCTGCCACCCCCATGCATGATTAAAAGACCATTATACCCTCCATCTCATCTATAAAAACCCCAATAAAATTTTACTTTCACTTTTTACACACCCCATTCAAAAGTTTCGAAGATTCGAAGTTCATCCAACCTATCACTCAAAGATTTAAGAGTTTCGAAGCTAAAAAAGTATATCTATTTCGAAACTTTGCATGTGTTTGAAATTTTCGAAACTTTGCAATCCTCGAACCTTTAGAAAGATTCGAAACTTTACCTGTATGTGAAATGTTCGAAAGTTTAGAAAAGTTCGAAACTGAAGGAATGAAAGTTTCGAAATCTGAGGCTGAGGGAAAGTTTCGAAGTTAAGTGAAACTTTCAAATGGAAACTTTCGACGTTGAGGGAAAGTTTCGAATGCAAACTTTCTCGAAGTTGAGTGAAAGATTCAAAATGAACTTCGAAATATTTGCAGTGCCTAGGAAACTTTCGAAACAGATGCTTAGTTTAAGAACTCCTTTATTATATTATTTTATTTATTGTTTATAATTTTTTTTAATATGTAAATATTTATATGTTGCCTTTTATTACATTAATTTATTTATTGTTCATAATTTTTTTTAATATGTAAATATTTATATGTTGTCTTTTATTACATTATTTTTTTTTATTGTTTATAATTTTTTTAATATGTAAATATTATATGTTGTCTTTTATTACATTATTTTTTTTATTGTTTATAATTTTTTTAATATGTATATATTTATATGTTGCAGTGCCTAGGATGAGAGGTGCCTTCGGCCAAATTATTCGCAACATTATAGGTGGTGATAGAGGTGATATGATTAAAAATTAAACTTTTAATCAGTTGAATTTAATAGCTTATTTTATATAATATATATGATTAGATTTAAATAATTATATATTAAATAATATATTTTTGTTGCCTTTTATTATATTATTTATTTGTCTTTTATAATATTTTTTATTATAGGTGGTGATAGAGGAGATGGTGTAGAGAGAATTCCACCAACAACATCAAATAGACAACGAAACGAAGCAAATCGTCCAATTAGGCAGCTTCTCGAAGACAAGACATCCATGATGATGTCGTCGAGTCTACTACCCATGCACATATGGAGGAGGATGTCCCTGAGCCTCAGATGGAGGAGGATGTCCATGAGCCTCAGACTCAGATGGAGGAGGATGTCCATGAGCCTCAGATGGAGGAGGATGTCCCTGAGCCTCAGATGGAGGAGGATGTCCCTGAGCCTCAGATGGAGGAGGATGTCCATGAGCCTCAGATGGAACATGCTGATGATGCTGCTGCACAAGCTGGATTTCCTGGAGGATCGATGATGACACATTTGTTGACACAGTATGAACACCACGTGGCTCGGAGGCTATGGGAAGGAGAGATATATTTCAATTTATTAATTTAAATATATTTACTTAATTGTTTATATAAAAGAATTTATTCAATTAATAATTTATGATTATTTAATTTAGTTTATATAGTTAAATATTTAATTAAATATATTTATTCAATTATTAATTCAACGTATTTAATTTAAGTTTATATAATTAATTAAGTTAATAAATTTATTAATTCAATTATCAATATATTTAAATTAAGTTTATATAATTAATTAAGTAATTAAATTTATTAATTCAATTATTTAATTTAGTTTATTTAATTAATTGTTTAATTAAATTTATTAATTTAATTATCAATGTATTTAAATTAAGTATATATAATTAATAGAGTAATTAAAGTTATTAACTCAATTATTTAATTTAGTTTATATAGTTAATAAATTAAGTTTATATGTTTAATTGTTTAATTATTTCTGTAAGTTTATTTAAGTAATTGTTTATTTAAAAGTATTATTCAATTAATAATTTGTGATTATTTAATTTAGTTTATATAGTTAAATGTTTAATTAAATTCATTAATTAAATTATTAATTCAATGTATTTAAATTAAGTTTATATAATTAATTAAGTTATTAAGTTTATTAATTCAATTATTTAATTTAGTTTATATAGTTAAAAAATTAAGTTTATATGTTAAATTGTTTAATTATTTCTGTAAGTTTATTTAAGTAATTATTTATTTAAATATATGTATTTAATTTAAGTTTATGTAATTACTCGCAGGATCGTGGATCGTTAAAAGTAATTACTCATGGCTTTGAAGTTGAAGAAGTTTGCGGAAGTACATGTGTCAGATCTTGTAGAGCATTGGATTCGGGAATCTAGGCTGCTACATCTATCTTCAGCTTACCTCACTATGGTTGATGCTGGTCTGATCTCCGCATTTGTTGAAAGATGGCACAGGGAGACCAGCTCATTTCATTTGCCAATTGGAGAGATGATTATTACTTTAGACGACGTTGCGACTCTCCTTCATATCTCACTCCATGGTAAATTTTTTAGTGCACCTTTTAATATGAACACTAACAATGCTGCAAAAGCTGCACATGAGTACTTAGGTGCAACATGGGAAGAATCTCTAGCTGAGATTAATTATAATAAATGTGCCCAATATAGATTGCAATGGTTACGTGATTTATATATCGTCTCATTCAAACTAATCAGTTTGAATGTGCGGCTAGAACGTATCTATTGGATTTAGTTGGCAGCACAATTTTCGCCGATAAAACACATACGCGTGTGGAGGCGAAATACATCAGTTTATTTATTGATTTGGATCGTTGTCGAGACTATTCATGGGCTACTGCGGCATTAGTTTTCCTTTATGATAACCTGGGAGATGGGGCTATCCACGACACCCGACAGTTGGGAGGTTACATGACTCTATTACCTATTATATAATTATTTTATTTATTAAGTTGTATTATTTAAAATAAGTATGTATTTTACTGATTATATATTATTTTATGAATGTTGCAGTGCTGGATTTACGAACACTTCCCTAGGATGATCTGATAAATGATGGATCGATGCATTCCCAATGTTTCATACGTGCTGCATAAGCTACTTCCCAAGTCTTTGTTGTGTCACTACAAAAGTCTTTCCATTTTTGTGACGTAGGTGGCAAAGGACAATCAGACTTTAATTTGATCTGAATAAAAAATGTTAAAAACCATTAAGCATAAATTTTATCTAAATAATAATTTTTTTAATATTAATTTGATAAACAACATTAATTTTACCTGTACCCAATGATTCTCGTTAACAAATCCAATTGCTAGTAAAGAATGAACAGAAGTCTCTTTCAATGGTGATTTGTTTAGCAGGAAAAATATCATATTCAGATTACGAGACAACGATACCAATATGACATTATTTAGTGTTGCTATCACGTAACCTAAGTCAGGTAAAGACATCCACTTATCTTTTTCTTGAGGACCCAATTTTGATATTTTCGATGACTTGCGCACTGATTCAACATTGTCATAAAAAACATTAGAATAAACATCTTTATGTAGACCAATCTCTTTATCCAATTGTAATCGAACTAAAGCCCAAAATTCTTCGGTCCAACCTAGCAATGCTGCAATTGCACGAAACCCGCAATTTCCATCAGCCACAACATCTACTATCTCATCAATATACGGATGTATATAAGTAGGAAATTGTGTCTTAAAATATCGTCTTGCAGAACGTTGAGATGATTGAGATTGTTGCCTTGCAGATCGTTGAGATGATTGAGATGGTTGCATTGCATTTGCAGATTCTTGAGAGGCATCAACATACTCCCAATATGAAGGATCACGAGGAGTATCAAATTCTTTTTTCTTTTTACCAACCCTTTGGTTCTCACTTTCTCTGGTGGTGCAAGTATTGATGTGGTATGTGGAAATACAACTTCACGCACCTTTGCCTTGAATATCTTTGACTTATAATACCGTGTTTCTTCATGTACGCTTTCATTGCTTCCAACTCTTCAGAAAAGTCATAATCTGATAAAGATTCTTCTTCCTCTAATTCATGTGCAATGCTTAACTGTTTCCAAAAATCATGAATGCTATCTAAAGGGATAACATTACCATATATCTGCAACATAGCCAACTCACAAGCACATGGTAATCCATGAGTTGTTCTAATTGAAAACCACATTCTGTTTTGTTAGTACCTACAATCTTCACCCTTTCCAACTATTTATAAATTTTTTTCATACATTTTCTTGATACACAGTGATGTAGATTTTGAAAAAAATTGTAAATTATACCTGTGCTCAACGTCCTTGATGGTTTTCTGAAAAGAAGATGGAATGATACATATTTGGTTATTTAACATCATATTCACTACATCCCAACTTTTACACAAATCACCCAAACTAGTTTGAAGCATGTTTTTCAATCTCCAATGAGCAGACTCAACTCTACAAATAAATTAAATAACACAAATTAAAACAAATCACATAAACTAGTAAATCATGTTTGCTAAAACAACACAAATCATATTTTAAAAATACCTGTTAGATGTTGTGTTCCCCAAATGCATAACTCTATTGGTCCAAACCTTGACAAACCTTTCTTTGTAAGGTGTTAACCATGAATCTTTCACATAATCAACAAAAAGAATAATATTGGCACACAATAGCTCAAAGTGTTGCAAATGATGATCATACTCTTCCACATTAGTCGAATAGACAATCTTTTTCCATAAATCCTTTACTTCTTCTTGTCTATCCTTTTTGACATATTGTTTGCATTTTGCCCCAACATTTTTTTCAATATGAAAACGACATAGCAAATATATTGAAGTAGGAAACACAACACTAATCGCATTCATCATGGCAAGATCTCTATCAGTCACAATAACTTTAGAAATCAAAGACTCAGATTTGAACAACATTCGTACCTTTTCAAATGCCCAGATGAAGTTATCTTCTTGCTCTTGTTCCAAATAAGCAAACCCAACTGAAAATGTCAAACTAGTAGATGCGACACCGACTATTTCAAGTAATAGTAACTGATATCTGTTTGTTTTGTATGTGCTATCATATATCAAAATAAAATGAAATGTGTTTAACAACTTTATACAATCAGGATGCGTCCAAAAAATATCTATCAAAATATCATAATCTTCCTGTCTTCTTGTCCAATGCACATAATTTTCTTCTTGTATTAACTTCAACAGATGTTGCATTTCTATGCACGAACCTCTCAATGATGATCAATAAGTACTCCTTGCTTTATATATTTGACTGGGAATAGTGACATTGGCTTCATTTCTCACTTTCAAAGCATTTAGAATGAATTTGGGTGCAAGCTTATACTTTGTCATATCATTGACAAATTTCCTCTCTTCTTCGTCTAAACGCCCCAAATAAGAATGACCGGTTACAATATCAAGTAATTCATGATTGTGTGTCCCACAACGAACACTAATTTTCCATCCTTCACCGCTACATAATGGTACACATCTGAGAGTAAATAGACAATTTTCCTTATGAGAGCAAGTTACTGATGATTTCGATTGTGATTTATATCTTCCACCTCTTTCGCATCCCAAAATTAATTTGTCTTTTCTTCGCCTAATTCCGATTGCTTTATCTGATCGAATGGTAACAATTAAAATTTCATTTTTTATTCCAATGATTTTTGCCCATTCAAATACATCTTCTCGAGAAGAAAATACCTACAAAATACGTTTCAAATAAAACATTAACTATATCGCTATAATGAAAATTTAATCAGTAGTCATGAATCATCAGTAGTAATAATAATACCTGATCAGTGATGAATTTTTCTGTAGAATCTATAACATTTTTTGAAGCAGAAACATCAACTCTACTCATACCTAATTTCAAAATTAGTAACAAATTTAATTAAAAATAATATTATAACATAAATATTGACTTATAACATGAATTTAATATAATATTGACTTTTAAATTAATATTAACTTATAACATAATATTAACTTATAACATAATATTGATTTAAAAAAAATAAAAAAAAAAATTTGAAAATTTCAATTATTTTAAATATTCGAAAATGATTTTCGAAACTTTAAGAAAATAGAAACTTTCGAAGCTTTCTATTCATTTTGAAAGTTTAGTGCAATGCCTTTCGAAACTTTCATGCAACACCAAACTTTCGAGCAACACCAAACTTTCGAGCCAAATGCCTTTCGAAACTTTCATGCAACACCAAACTTTCGAAACTTATGCAAGGCCAAATGCCTTTCGAAACTTTAGTTCAAGATCAAAGTTTCGAGGATCAGTTTTATATGCCTTTCGAAACTTTAGTTCAACATCAAAGTTTCGAGGATTAGTTTTGCTTCGAAAGTTTAGAACAAGGCCAAATATCTGAGGCATTTTTTAACTTCGAAACTTACAAATGCAACTAAACTTTTGAAAATGTGTATTTTTTGAAAGAAATTACATTTTGAAGGTTTTATAAAAACAAAACTTTCGAGAAACTTACTGAAATGGATTTCAAAACTTTGAAATTTTCGAATCCTACATGTATTTTTCAAAATTTTCGAAAGTGGGCCTAAAACCAAAATGGTAATTTTGTTTTCATTTTATACTTTTTACAGAAGGTATAATGGTCATTAAAAATTACTGGGAGGTGGCAGGTACAATTGTGGGGGTGTCTGGTACAATTCTCTTATAAGGGTTGTGAAGACAAACCTAATTTTCATTTGGGTTTGAATACTTTCGATCAAATCCAAATACGTGTTTTGTTTCAACTAAAGCCTAAATATGTTTTAAAGAAACAAACTTTACATGTACCCACTGTTATATATATTATATATCTCCCACAATATTTTTAAAATATTGACTACCTTTAAAAAATATTACTATTTAATAAACTCAAATTATTTTTTTTATTATATGCAATTTTAATAAATTAAAAAAATTGATAAAATAAATTTTAGTCTTTATACACAGTGGCGGAGCTTGACCGAAAAGTCTGGGGTGGCCGACATAAAAATATAATATATAAATTAAATATATAAATAATATTATATAGTAAATAATTAAGTTGTAATAAACACAAAATAAAGTATCAAATAATTTAACTATATGACTTAAAAATATCTTAAAGTAATGCTCTACGCTCTTTAATTAACTTGAAATCATCAATAATAGACTCAGAACTGATACTTGCAATAATTTCTCTTTCTATGTAAACTGCCATGCTATCTGCCAAAAAGTCGTCTTCCATCTTATTTCTTAACCTTGATTTAATAATTTTCATTGCTGAAAAAGATCTTTCAGTTGTGGCAGTAGAAACCGGAAGAGTCATGATAAGACGAAGTAATCTATCAATCAAGTAGAAATTTTGCGTCTTTTCAGTTGCAACCAAGCATGAGCACAATTCTTGGATAGTTGATAAATTCTTCAAATTTAAATCTTGACGAGCATCAACCAAGAAATGTTGGAGTTGAAATTTCAAATTAATCTTCTCTTGCATGTTGAAATCCACAGGGTAATATTTTTCAACTAGAGTGCAAATTTTTTCAATGTTAAAAGCTTTATAATTATCCTTAGGAGTCAAAGCACAACTTAGAGTTAACAAATCTATTGCTTGCTCACTAAATCTGTTATTCAACTCTTCTAATTGTTGATCAATGGAAGCAAAAAATATTTCAACTCTAAAATAATGCTCTATTGTAACCTGACCTTGTTGAAGACGAGAGCGTCCAAATTTTGTTGTTGAATGAACATCGTTGAGATTAGGAATTTCAATATCATTTTTTTCACAAAAAGTCTTCACTTCAGTAAATAATTTATCCCAACCATGTTCTCTCAATGCTTGTATAAGACACTTTGTTGTTCCAACCAAACACATGGCATTAACTATATCCTGAGATTGTTGTTGTAAGGCTTGGCAAAGTATTTCAGTTATCCCCATTATTTCTTTCATCAAATGCAAGATAAATATAAAATCAAACGTCTTCAAATAATTATAAGCACTATCAGCATCACCACGTGTAGAATAACTTGCTCTTTCATTTGTAATTTTTTTTAAAACAATACAAGTTGCCTCATACATATTTATCAAGCTACAAATAGAAGAGAAATGTGATCCCCAACGAGTATCCCCAGCTCGTTTCAAAGTACCAATTTGATTTAAACCTTTACCAGTTACAATTTCATCAATTTCTAGCAAATGTGAAATTTCCTCTAATTGAGCAGCTTGTAACTCATCATGACGCTTAGTAGAAGAACAAACAACATTAACAACAAAAGTGAGCTTCTCAAAAAATTTATGAATTGGAACAACTTCTCTTGATGCACTAACCAAAGCAAGTTGCAATCGATGAGCAAAACAATGGACATAGTAAGCATAAGGATAATCTTTCATAAATAGTGCTTGTAAACCGTTCCATTCTCCTCTCATATTACTAGCACCATCATACCCTTGGCCACGCATGTTAGAAACATCAAGATTATGTCGAGAAAGTATATCACATACTTCTTCTTTCAGAGTTAAAGCTGTAGTGTCTTTAACATGTGCCACAAAAAAAATCGCTCTTTTATTAAACCAACTTTGTCAACAAATCTTAACACAAGAGACATTTGTTCCCTTTTTGATTCATCACGAGCTTCATCTACAACGATGCAAAATTTGGAATCACCAATTTCTTCACAAATATGTTTTCTCACCCTATTAGAAATAATATGCAAAAGCTCTTTCTGAATTTGATGTGAAGTATATTTAGAGTTATATGGAGCATTTTCCATCACAACTTTCGCAACTTCATCATTGTAAGTTGCCAAGAGTTTTATCAATTGAAGAAAATTGCCTTGATTTTTTGACTCGCTAGTTTCATCATGTCCCCTAAAAGCACAAGCTTGAAGCGTTAACCAACGAACAGTGTCAATTGATGTCTTGAGACGTATTCGATTCTTCAAAATTTGTTCTGAGCTTTGCACTTGAAAAGTATTCCTAATATGTCTGTCCTGATTCAACAAGTCTAGACAAGCTTTCATTGCATTGTTGTGTGGTGAGCAAGGATCTATCCCTATGTGTTTGAGAAAGGCACAATATTTTCCATTTTTAACTTTCTTCCAGTTTCTAAAACATGTACCAATGAATACATCTGATCCAGGACGTCCACTTGGTCTTTTGCTAAATAGATAGCATGGTAAACAATATGCAGCATCTTTAGAAGGTGAATATTCAAGCCATGAAGAAAATATGTTAAACCAAGCATATTGAAACCGTCTTGGATGAACCTCGTTGCCAGATAAAGGATATTCTTCTAAATTTATTTGATAAGGACCAAATTTTAGATAAGCTCTTCGTATTGCAGCCAATTTATTTGGTGGATGTTGCCAAATTTGAGGACGCTTTCCGGGGTCACGTTCTAAATATTTCTCAAAGTCATCTTCGAAAACTCTATGAACCTTGGAAAGATGATTCTCATTTTCTTCAATTCTTGGATTCTTAGAGATAGTTTCTGATGTAGAAGTTATAATTTCTTCATCTCTTTCAATCTCACAAATTTTCCTCTTGAAAAAAGAATCAATTCTTTTACTTTTTTTCATTCTCACAAACTTATCTAAATCAATCAATATAATAAACATAAAACATCTTATATTCAACAAAAAAAACTAAAACACTTTATATGGACAAAAAAACTCAAACAAAAATGCAACAAAACTCAAACATCTTATATGCAACAAAAAAACTCAAACACTTTATATGAACATAAAATCAAACACCTTATGTGCGACAAAAAAACTCAAACACTTTATATTGACATAAAATCAAACACCTTATGTGCGACAAAAAATCTCAACAATAACATAACAAAATTTATGCTTTAAATTTCAGAATTTCAAACTCAACAATAACATAACAAAGCTCCAAATTTAGAATTCCAAACAGCTCCAAACAATATTAGAACAAAGCTCCAAACACCTTACCATAAAATCAGAATTCCAAACTCCAAGACAAGAGGAAGGCCGCCGCGAGCGAGAGGAAGGCCGCCGCGAGCGAGATGAAGGCCGCCGCGAGCGAGCAAGATGACTGACGATTGGCCGATTGGGGACGGAGAGGAAGGCTAGCCGGAATTCTGACTACAAGAGGGAGAGAGGGAGAGAGGAAGGTGGATGGAAGAAAGAGAAAATAAAATTAGATTTATGTATTTTTGTAATTATTTAATTTTAATATGGGCATATTAGTCATTGTACTTATAATTTTTTTTTTTGGGTGGCCGTGCCCCCCTGTCACAAAGAAGCTCCGCCTTTGTTTATACATATGTCAATCTATATATGCACTCTATACATATCAATCTACATGATGCACTCTATACATATCAATGATGATGCATACAATTTTAAGTTAATTCGTGTATATACACATAGCATGAGAATCCCAAATTTAGACAACATTTTAAAAGCAATTTCACTATTAAAATAATTCTTTAAAAACTTTTTTTTCTTCAGCTATCTATTATTTCTCCATTAATCTTCGAGACATTTTATCATTTTACTTATTTCAATACCCATATAATAGTAAATTATTAATGAGTTTTTAAAATGTAAAACTCTAACGTCACCAATAAATCACACTACCCAACCGTCACAATTCAATATTATAGTATAAAATAATTAATATTATGTTTTGACAAAGAAAGAAAATACAAACATCGTGGTAGTTTAACTTGGACTTCAAAAAAAAAATGTAATTCTTTTTAAGCTTATATAAAAACTATTAAAATATGGTTTAGAATGGAGAACATCAAGATTAGTAGTTAATAGTTGATCAAGTTTGATGATTCATTCTCTAAAATATTGTCATATCATTATAAACATTATTATTACTCTAATTTTGGGATAAATCTGACTCCTCATTTGTTACCGTCCATATATATAGGACATTTTAAGAAGTGAAGATTTCTCTTAGATGGAGTCACTATAAAATAATAAACTTGTAAATTTTATTATATATATCAATTAAATCCATATATATTTAGTTCTATACTAATTATGGTAAAAAAAAAGAAGAAATATTCTGGTAAAATATAAGTTATTTAAATTTAATTGATATTTAAAGTGTTTAAACACTGAATAGTTTTACGCTCACAATTAAGTAGATTGTATAGTTATTAATTCATGAACATTAGAATCATGTGGTAACCGTGTAAAATTTGACCGTGTAAAGTTTAATTTACATTAACGATGCATGATATTTTTTCACATTTTAAGAAACAATATTCTTTTTAAGAGTTGCTCCAACTGATAACACTGCACTACAACTCAAATTTTGACTTAATGTATATATATTTTCCGTGCAAAAGATATTATGCTTGCATTTAATCATATTCCATCATTATTGCTATATTTGGATGGTTGTCGCCTCCCAGCGTGTTTTCACCGTAAAAACTACAAACAAGGAGAGATTGACCAAACTCGTTCATGTCAACAACGTGAAATGGCTACTTTCCAAACAACTTATATTTTTTAAATGACAAGTGTTAATATATATTAACATTTTGTTAGAACTCTCAATAATTTTATCTTTATTTCTTAAGTTATCCCTTCAATTATCTAATTAATCTTATATCTTCTTTGTATGGTTTATATAAATTAAAAAAAAAAATTATAAACTTGAAGCAAAATCGTAACTAATGTGAGTAGAAGCTCTACCAGTTTGTGTCCATCAACACTTAATGAATTTATGTAACAAAAATTATACCGCATAAGATAATTAGCAGAAGTCTGGCATAAAGAACTTGTGAGTCCTCGATCTATTTTTACAAGTGACTTATGATCTAGGGTGATCATATCTTCAACCCATATGTGTAAAGTTCACATCAAACCACCATATTAATATTTGGACTCTTGAAAATAATTATTATTTTATATAAAATGTCATTAAATTTGGTAAAAGAACGTATGTTTCACTGCAAATTATTTAAGCTTAGTTAGCTTGACTCATATGTATAAAGTTTTATCACAATTATATTTTTATTTTTGTATTTTAAATTTATTTGTCTAAAAAATATGACTCAATTAATTAAACAATGTTAAGTTTGTAGAGGAGGTTCGCACTTCAATGATTTTTATTGGTGTATCAAGTGTGAGTATGAGTCTCATATTTGATAGAACAATGGATATTGAACCTTATATAAGTAAAATATAATACAATAAATTAATTGACTAGAATATAACTTGAGCATTAGTATAATTCGACAAAAGAGATGATTAGTACAATCTTGACACAAAGTCATGAAAATGTATTAATACACATACTAATCTTTTAAAGAAAAAACATAGAAATATGGAGTACATAACACATCCATGGTTCAAAATCATTCCCCATAAATTTTAAGTAGACTATAGTGTAAACTGATACGCTTCATTTCTCCAATATGTGATTTAAGCCTTTTTACCTGTAACACATTTGAATAAAGTTGAATGAGATTGCATCTCAGTGAGTCCCAATAAATGAAATTAAATCAATTAGCATCCTAATTCAGGACTATATTTATTTTCTGAGTTTCACTTCAATGTAAAGTTTTGACTCTTTCTAAATATTCAAATCATTAGACGTGAGTAATCTAATGACTTAAACTCTACCTAACAAACATGTCATAAAGACTACATTAGTTTTACTAATGCCCTCTTCTTGTTAGTAACTTTATTTTGGTAAGATTGAACATAATTACGTCCGTAAGTGGTGTCCCACTTACCCTCGCTTACCCCTCGCTTTCGTCGTATATAGACGGAGAATTCATCTAGCTAGGATGAATCCTATACTTCTCACTTTAATCAAATATATAGGAATTATATATAACAATCCACACACATATACACACAAATATAACATCATCTGTTAATACATATATTAAAGACTATCATACACTCAACCTTGAAAATTATTATGATAACATAAGCTATTAAGTCAATTATATCATACAAATCTCACAATGTAAAATAAAATTCCAGAGAATATGTTTAAGGTAGATTTTTCCCAAAACAGTCCTAAATTTATGTTATAACAACTCAAAATTGAGTTTAACTTTAGAGTTAACTGACAGAAACTTATAAGTATAATAATTGAGTGAATGAGTACTCTTTGGAAAGCTTATGATGTCTACTTTATAGATAAAATTTTATTTTATTTTTATTAAGCCTTAATCCTTGCAGTTTATCAAAATAAAACACAATGACAGAAAACAAATAGAACAACAACTCTGGTTCAACTTGTAACCCATTTTTCAACATCAATACTCAATCAAACATCACGAATTTTGTACTCAATTTAAAGGTAATTGAGTCTAGTTTCCAGAAAACTAAACATCATTCAAAATGGATGTCTATAGAAAAAGTTATGTCCAAAACATCACACATATGTCCTACGAATTCAAGTTATTAACATTCCTTCTATCACACTAATTTCCTAACAATTTTGTGCAACAATAATGCTACAAATTATGAGTAAATCAGTAATGAACACATCAAAACAACATCAAAAATTTCAATTTACTTAATTCTACAATAATCTATTTCAAAATCCCTAAATCCAACCAAGAATAAAATAAAAATCCCTTTTTCATTTCAAACTCTTAAACCCCAAATCTCTAACCTATGGAACACATTATTTCATACATGCATGAATGAGAGATAGAAAAAAAGAAACCCACCTCTTGATTTTCAAAATAATGGAGAAAATGATGATACCCTCAACTCTTTCTACGTTAACTTCTAGCAAAATTGCACTTTTTCTTGAGTTGTTAATGTTTTTTTTTTGTTGTTTTCTCTCTTCTTTTTTCTCCTTATCTTCTTCTTTCTCTCACTCTTTTTCTTCTCTCCCTTTCTTTTCGTTTTGTCGTTCTCTCCTCCCCTTCCTCTTGTTCTTTTCTTTTGTTTTAATTTGTTTTATTTATTTAACCTTTAGTTTACTACTTTCTCCCTTTCTATTATTATTATTATTATTATTATTATTATTATTATTATTATTATTATTATATACTAACATGTAAAACATAAAACAAATTATTGATGTTAAGGAGGGATGTTACATAAAACAATCTATATATCTAATATCTTAAAATTTTGCATAAACATATGGTCTTTAGTCTACTTGTCTAGTTACTCTTTGTCCAATGTGATGATCTCTCAAATCTCTAATGATCCAACTGTGGTATTAGAGTCGATGTTTGACCAGTTCCTAATGACGAAAATCTTCCTTGCAATGGTGGTCAAGCCACATGTCTCGTTGACGTGCCACCAACGATGACGTAAGTGTATGTGGATGAAAATATTTATGCTGATGAGGAAATTTGTATGTGTATCAAGTAAGAGTATTAGTTTCACATTGAATGACAAAAAAATTGTTGAACACTATATAAGTAAGAGAAACCATATACCTCATGACTTCATATTTTAGATGAAGATGTAGAGTTTAACTTACTTGTCTGATTGTTTCTATCCACTTATTTTGGATAAAATTTATATTTTTGTTTATCCTTTTGGATAATTTTATGAAATCACATTGATGCTTATAAGAAATTTCATGTAGGTGTTAAGAAAAGTTTAATGATATATACTTGGGCACACATCTTTTTTACGGTAAAACAAGGTATCGACTTTATGGAGTATATAAGACTATAGGGCAAAAGTTATCCTCCAAGTACATAATCCATAATCTCTCCTCTAGATAAAAATAGAGGACATAATGTGTCTCTCACATCTAATATAGTAGTAAGATAGCTAAATGTATTTTTTGCTTTGAAGTTATCTAAAATTATAATTAATATGCCATTTTTCTTTAAATTTGTAACTTGTCTTTTTTATAGTAGGATTTAGTGTATTTAACACATTATTTTTAATAAAAAAAGAAAATATTAGCTTGCCTTTTTTTGCAATTAGTACTTTTTTTTTTATATTAATGGTTTATTAACATTTATATCCCTTAAAATTTGGAAATAGTTAAAAATAAATAGGTCAATATTAGTTTCTTTATAGTTAGGTTTAAATATGTTTTTGGTCCCTGTAAATATAACAACTTTTAGTTTTAGTTCGTGTAAAAATTTTTGTTTGTATTTTATCCCTATTTTTGGTCCATAACGACGTTACAAAAGTGTTAACTGACAAAAAGAAATGTAAATCAAACGTTTAAATATGTTTTTTGTTCATGTAAATATAATAGTTTTCAGTTTTAGTCTCTAAAAAATATTTATTTCGATTTCATTCATGTAATATCCAAAAACTTTATTTTTTATTCTTAACTTCAAATAGACGTTACAAAAACGTGAACCGACAAACAAAAGAAAACATAGACCAATTGTAGCACTTCAATGAGAATATTAATTTAAATATTATAATAATATATATACTTATTTTTATTTGTTATTTAAATATTGTTTTGAATAATAAATAAATAAATAAAATAATTATTTAAATTTGTTTAGAATACTTATTTTATTAGAAATAAGTATACAAATTTAAATAATTATCCTAAATAAATTTAATTGAAAATATATTTAAATAACAAATAAAAATGATATGTATACTTAAAACAAGTTAAAATAATTATTCTAAACAAATTTAATTGAAATAATATTTAAATAATAAATAAAAATAATTTGTACATTTATTTCTAATAAAATAAGTATACAAACTCCAATAAGAATATATATTTAAAGAATTATTTTAAACAAATTTAATCGAAACAATATTTAAATAACAAATAAAAATAAGTATACAAAGTATTCTAATATTTAAACTGATATTCCCATTGAAGTGCTACGAATTGGTCCATGTTTTCATCTATTTGTGGGCTCACGTTTTTGTAACATCCATTTGATGTTAAGGACCAAAAATAAAGTTTTTGGATATTGCAGAGATGAAATCCAAAAAAGTATTTTTCAAGGACTAAAATTGAAAACTGTTATATTTACCAGGACAAAAAATATATTTAAATATTTGGTCCATACTTTTCTTTATTAATTAACTTTTTTGTAACGTTCAATTGATGTTAAGGAACAAAAAATAAATGTTTCTAATATTGTAGGGATGAAATCCAAACAAAAAAATTTACAGGAACTAAAACTCTAAACTGTTATATTTACAGGGACCAAAAATATATTTAAACTTTAAATGAATCTAGTAAATTGAAAAGAAAAAAAACATATTTAGGGACTATTGTTTTGAGAGAGTACTTCTAGTTAGGGACAAGAAAGAGTATAAAATTAGAGGGGACAACTTTTAGTTTTCACCGATTGTTTGCATTGTTAAATTGATACTACAATAGTGTATGTAGAATGTTATGCAATAAATCATAGAGATGTAAAATATATATTATTGACAATCTAAAAGATATGAACCGTGTTAGAAGTCAAGAAATGAAAATCATATGGTTACTGAAAATCAGAAAATAGTTAGTTCAACAAAAGTAGTCGAAGGAGTATCTACACTTAATGTATGCATATGATAATGACATCAACTAATTTAAGTAGAATATAAGATGATAGAAATTTCAAACGCACATCTAAAAGTACGAGTCCAATCTATAAAGTCAAATATGATAATGGATTTGAATCAACTGACTGTACAAATACGCCCTGTAAAGTATAGTCACTCTTGCAACTTCAATGACATGTCACTCTTGCAACTTCAATGACATGGCATCTGCAATAGGAACAACTATATTTCAACGACTCTTTTCTCAAGTTCTATAAAAGTTACTTCAAATTAAATGTTGTTGACGAACACTCACGTATCAAAGCATTGTTGGTTAGATTAACATTTACACAACTATAGCATCTAGTTGAAAAGTCCCCATGAGAATGTTTTGATGAACATCCATGATTAGAAAGAAATTGATTAATGTGACTTTGTAATCCCAAAATCACAATGAGAGAAAAGGAAAAGGGCGAAGTTCAATTGAATAAAATATATTTGAAAAAAGCCTTGAACAAAAAAAATGTAAAATTGTAAAATATTCTCTCAAATAGTTATTTTTCTTGTTGTAAATCAGCTAATATATTATTGTTTATATCCTATTTGCATATCCTTGTAACGAAGTTAGAATTTTAAATGACTTTGTATTACAATAGATACAAACCTAACCTTTGTAAATAACTTGATAATGGCAACAACCCTATATGAAAAATGGGATGCTTTGAACAAGCTAGAACATTCATTTACCACAGTTGGGTAGTTGCTAGATTGATAGGAAGACCTAGTTTCGTGAGCCTGGTGAGACTTGTAAAGAATACATATTGCAGAGCCTTGTGAGACTAGGTTAAATAATAGACGCCTCATGCTTAAAGAGGCTTGGAGAATACTTGTGTTCCTTGGCATGGTGAGTTGAGATGGTTTATTGAGAAGAACAATTTGGTGTTGTAGTATGAAGAGGCGAACAATACTCAATTCAAGAGGCGAGTGACGCTGAATCTTGAGGAAATCCATCAACTATACTTTTTGGTGGCTTGGAAGGACCTTATAATATTCAATGCATTGAGAGACAAGGAATTAATATTTGTTACATGAAGATGTGTATAAAACTCCACTTAAGAGGTGAGTGACGCCAAAATCTTGGGGAACCTAGACATTGTACTTCTAATTTCCTAGAGAGGCCTTATAATACCCAATAGAGGCAAGGAAAATATACTTGTTACCTATAAAGGTGAATTTTATTCTTTGTATATTCTCATACCATAGTTAGAATCTTAGATGACTTTGTATCACCACAAATACAAACTAAAATTTTGTTAATGGCTAAATGCTGGATTGTTGGGAAGGCCAAGTTTGTTGAGATTGGTAAGGCTAATAAAGAATAGATGTTGTAGAGCCTGGTGAGAATATATTAAGCAATACATGTTCGATTCTTGGAGAGACTTAGAGAATACTTGTGTTCCTTGATATGGCAAGTAAGGTCAGATTAATGAGAAGACGAATTTGGTGTTAATGTCTAGAAAGGCAAACTATACTCACCTCAAGATACGTGTGACACTGGATCTTGAGGAAATCTAGAGATTTTACTTTTGGTGGCCAAGAGAGGCCTTATAATACTTAATGCTTGAAGAGACAAGGAAATAATACTCATTGCTTGGAAAAGTATATAATACTTAACTCAAGAGGCGAGTGACACTATATCTTAAGGATATCTAGATATTATACTTCTTGTGGCTTGAAGAGACCTTATAATACTCATTTCCTCGTGAGGAAATGAAACAATACTTGATGATTGGAGAAGTTTATAATACTCAACCCAAGAGACAAGTGATGGTAGAATCTTGGGGAATCCAAAGATTGTACCTTTGGTAGCCTCTAAATGGCTTATATATTTAATGCTTGAAGAGGCAAGGAAGCAATACTCGTTTCTTATACGTGTGACACTGGATCTTGAGGAAATCTAGAGATTTTACTTTTGGTGGCCAAAAGAGGCCTTATAATACTTAATGCTTGGAGAGACAAGAAAATAGTGCTTAGCTTGAATAAGCTTTAAGAACACTCAATGTTTGAAAAAGCAGATTGAATAATACTATCACTTTATAGTGGATTTAATTCTTAAGTGTATTAAGGCAAAATCTCTTTTTTAGGGAAGGACTAGATGTAGAAATAATTGTTGTGAACTAGTATAAAAATTATGGGTAAATTATATGTTTGGCCTTTTAAGTTATTTTGATATTTCACTTTGGCACCTTAAGTATATTTCTTTCCATTTTGATCCCTAAATTTATAAACATTAGACACTTTGATATCTTAAACTTATTTGGTTCCATTCTATTTGGTTATAAAAATTAGACACATTGGTCCCTTAACTTAAAAAAAATTAGACCATGATAGACAAGACCAAAATGTTTAATGTTTATAAGTTAAAAAGACCAATTTGTCTATGGTTTGTAACTAAAGGAACCACAATGTTTAACGCTTACAATTCAAGGGACTAAAATAAAAACAAAAAAGTTTGACGAACCAAAGTGTATAACGCATATAACTTAAAAGACCAAAATAAAATGAAAAAAACTTAAGGGACACAAGTGAAATATAAAAATAACTAAAAATCGTTGTGTTCTTTTATTCCCTTTTAAACAAATGAATTATAAACAAATGTATTTACATCTTATCCTTAACCCTATAAACAAATGATTTCTAAAATGAAGATATATGTTTTTATAAAGAACTTAAAGTTTAAAACAATCAACATAATTCAAACTTCAATTTCTTTTGTTTTCTAACACCTTCAAATAACACATTTAATAGTTTCACATTTAGCATAAACACATATATCCTAATGACTAATGCAATTATCATTGAGAATGCAATGCAATGCAATATAATCAATAATTAATCAGACATAGAGATCCAACTAACGTCAAGTTGATACAAGTAGATAAGTTACCTACTACACCACGACTAAAAATGTCTACTAAGGGTAACTTTGTTTTTATAATTGAAAGTTCCAGTAATGTATATTTAGTTCGTATGTAAAATTTCATACTAATGATACCTCCAAAGTCTCTTTGACCATTCAACTCTTATTTTATCACGATACAACCCTCAAAACATGTATTACTATATGAACTCAACAATCACACATTATACACAAAATATAACATTCATTAACAATAATTAATGTCTAAGTGTGCTACTACATATGATCATATCATTTATTCATTGGCTTTAATATCAAATGAATAATACAACTAATATATATATATATATATATATATATATATATATATATATATATATATATACACACAAAATTTCAGCAACATTACTAAATTATATTATAGTAACTTAAAAATACAAATCCCCATTGAACGGAAAACAAATGCTATTTACTTGATATTCCACCATACAAATCTCCATTGAACTCCCTAATCCCTCTTACTGGAACTCTTCCTTGTCCAACACCGTTTACCCAACAAAGCTAGATTCAAAATACACCAATTTTGCACTCCTAAACCACCTTACTCGCATTCTTGACAAACTCAATTTCATTTAACCCAATTAATTTTGTGAGCTTCTTCACTATCCCATAAAAAAGATTTAAAAAGAGATTACTTAATAATCATTTTATTCATAAACTACTCAAGTTCACTTAAATAGTTACAACAACATTACTTATTTTTATCTAATTTACTAACTAGCAATAACAGGAGACTATATACTTAATTAATTATCTAACTAATATTTACTCTTAATTAATATCTATTGTCTATATCTTTTATCTATATGAGTATTATATTTACTCATTTTATTTATAACTTTATCCCATTATTTAATTAATTAAGTTAGATAATCGTTTAAAATTAATTTAACTAACTTTTAAAAATTGACTTATCCATTAATAGACCCAACTAATCGATTATTAAGACAATAAATTTCCATATTCATTTCCTAGGTTAATTTTAGGAATTTATGACCTAACTAATCGATTAACTTAAGACCATTAATTGGATTTTATAGTGGTAGGCTTCACTAATCAATTAACCTATAACAACTAATCGATTAATTTGTTAGAACATGATACATATTAGCTTATACATCAACAAAGCTTCATCACCACTTCATAAGTTATCATCAACACACATAAATACATTGGTAGAAATACATACATATAACAATAATTTAGGCAATCAATTACACACACAACACACACTTTAATTTAGCACAAAAGGATATATAATTCATAGGTATTATACAATCCATACTATAACGATATATAAATGAAAGTGACTGACTAATACAAAAGAAACCTTTGTATTTGATTAATGGAACTGATCACGAAAATATTCTCACATATCAAATCCTACTTTGATCTTGAAATTCCAATGAATGATGAAAGTCTGCGAACAATGAAAATGATGAATGATTGATGCTCAAAAGAATAAGGAATTTCTAATTGATATGTTTACTATAGTTGTGCTTAATGAATAAGGTGGTAACCAACGAGTGCCTTTTTTTTTTTTGTATACCCAAAAAGAGGGCAGATTCCGCAACTAGTGGCTAAGTTATGCCTTCTTATTTATACAATAACGGAAAATACTAACAAATGCCAAAAAAAAAAAAACTAAATATAGAAATTTTAGTTTAAAAGTGTAATAAAAATTGTATTTTCAACTTCTTAAAAATTTAAAATTTGTTATTTTCAAAACAAAGCTTTTATTTTTTATTTTTTATATTTAATAAATGTCTTTAGAGAATGTTTAGCACGATCCTAAAATAAAATACTCCATTGTGGATGTTAATATTTTGAAATAAATTTTGTTGGTTAAAACCAATAAGTGTTTTTCAATTGATGAAAAAAGTATACGTATTTATCATATACACACATTCATAAATTAAATTCTGAATGACATGATAAAAGTTCCAAACCATTTAGAATTGCTAGATTTTGTGGGCTTCTTTACGTGGTTGTTACAAACGTTTTTTCATTTGAAAGAAAAAGTAATAAAAAGTCCGTTTACTTTTCATCTATCAAGATTACTTACAATAGCATTTGACATAACTAATGCGTAATTATCCCTTCAAGTTGCTCCTTTGCGTTAAAACATTTATCCAATTAAGGATTTTGTTGTTTATGGGACCGCAACTACTTTACCTCCATCCAGAATAAAGACAACAACCACATGATCAAAAGGATCCTAGTTCATAAGCTCTTTCTTTCCACAAAAGTTAAAGGGAGTAATTGATTAGAAAAAATTAATATAACACAAAAATTGATTTAAATAATTTATTATAAAATATCATTTTAAGTATTTCATCTATTTAGTATAATTTTTATTGAATAATAAATTTTTTAAAAATAATTAAAATAAAAAATTTCTCATACAAATTATTTTTCTAAAAGAAATATAAATATATAATAATAAATATTTTAAGTTATTAAATAATAGTTAATTTTTTAATTTATAATAAATGAGTCTAAAGTAATTTTTATCATTTTTAATTAAATTATCATAATAATAACTTTTTAAAATATAAATTTTTTAAAAGAATAAAAAATATTAAAATCAGTTTTTAGAAAACAGGCTCAATATTCACAATCTTTAAGTTAAGATAACAATTTCTTTTCACAGGACTCGTTCTCAAGTCCACAATAAAATATCCAACTTTTTAGACATAAAGTTAGAGCATCTTTTTAAACTTTAATTTATATCTAAGTTAGTGTAAAAAGTTTTATAAAATAAATAAATTATTACAAATCATATAATAATTTAATATGTATAATTGATTAAAAGTATAAAAATCTTTTACATCAATAACACATATAAATAAAATTATCTTACAAAGAATAAATAATTTAGAAATGAAAAAAGAAAAATTTAAAAAGGCATTTCCCACCTCCCATTGGCAGCACCGGAAGCAATCGTTAATATATATAAGTATCGGAAGATAGAATGCCTACATTTATAATATTCATAAATTCACAACTCTCTCATTTTCTGGTTCGGGTTGTTTGTACCCACTTTCCGTTTTTGGGTTTCCCGTTTCCATTTCCGTTACCGTTTCATCTCTCACCACCAGAATCAATTCATTCCTTCACCACCGTCCATTTACTTTCTTTCCGTTTCCCATTTTTCCCAAAAATAAAACAAATTAAAAACAATTTTTGTTTTTGTTTTTAAACTTCAAACAAACCCGAGATTTCGTCCCTATAGAATCTTCATTTCACCCATTCTTGTATCAAAAATCAAATATATATATATATATATATATATAAAAAAAAAAACTCTCTTTTTCTTGTTCTTGTTCATTTTCTTTTTCATTCTGAAAATGGCGACTAGTATAGGGATAATGGATAGCGCTTACTTTGTCGGTAGGAATGAGATTCTCACTTGGATCAACAATGGTCTTCAGCTTAACCTTTCTCGCATTGAAGAGGTAAGATAATCAAAATGTGGTTTTCTTTTTTATTCTTAACATTTTCTGCGTTTTTTTTATTATGCTATAATAATAATAACCTAAATAACATTGCTTTCTACCCCTCCCCAGGGGGAGGGGGGTATTTGTGTTGGTGATGCATTTTAATATGAAACCTTTAGCTTTGCTTTTTACCCCTCCCATAAACGAGGGTTTATTTTTAAATGGTTTTATTGGAATAAGAAAACAAGCATGTTTGGATTGGGGTGAGTTTGGTGAAATCATGGTGACATTGTGATTTTGCTGAAGCTCCAAAATGTAACTTTTAACAAAATCCCCAGCGATGCTTGCTCCATCAAATTCACGAAGACTGCAATAGGATTTGAAACACAATAGGATTTGTTTGATCTGCATGTTGATTTTTGGGAGTTCACATTTTGGACATTTGAAGAAATGATTCAGCGTTTGTGTGAAAACAAAGTTTCAATTTATTTTTGATTCGTAACATTATTTTTTAAATTAGCCTTGTTGCATTTTTTGTTGTCTTTAGAGTGGTAAACACCACTTGAAACTCACACACACAACTGCCGAGGTTCTGGATTCGAATTTAGGACAAGATATCCAACTTAAGAATATCAGCATTTGTCAGTTGAGCTAGACTTTTTAGACAATATGTGGAGTCTGTTGAATTTTATTTAATCTAGTCTGTAAATTTATAAAAAAAGTGTGCTTTTGGTACCTAAAAATGTGTTTTTAGCACCCACCCAAGACCAAATTCAGTGTTTTAATTCAGCTTAACTAAAAATGAATAAAATTCAAAGAGGTACTAATTTTACTATGAACAGAGTTAATTAAGCAGAAAAGATAGACTTTTCTCCCCCAGTTATTACAAGCACAAGTTTTTGTTTAATGCACCACATAACTTGTTTCTTACAGATTTCCTGGATGCTCAAAGTTGTTTATTGTAGAGGCAAGCCATCTCTTATATTTTGATAAAATTTGTATTAGAAATCATCATTTATCTGTTAGTGGTTGAAAGTCGAAACTGTCTCAATCAAACACACAATGTTTGAGACAGTTTGGGCAGGTAAGGAAGTCAGATAATTATATATCCAACTGTTAGTGTTAATGGTAGTGTGTTCAAGTTTGAGCATCCACACAGGATGCAGCTACTATTGTTTATGCATCAAATTTCTAGGTTATTCGTTATTAAAAACGGGGGGCACAGTTATGACTTCAAAGCTGACTATTATCTATCATGAAAGTAGACTTTCTTGTTCTCACTATGCATATTCCCTGTATTTATTGCTAGGCTGCATCTGGTGCTGTGCAATGCCAAATGATGGACATGACGTATCCAGGGGTTGTACCAATGCACAAGGTTGCAACATGACTGTGCTTTTACTTTCTGTTTTGTCTCTCTTGTGATATTTCCTTTTTATTACAAGCAATTTTGAAATTTGGGGTTCATTTTAGGTGAATTTTGATGCAAAGACGGAGTATGATATGATTCAAAATTATAAAGTTCTACAGGAAGTGTTCAACAAGCTGAAAATTGAGAAGGTATGTTTTTTTCTTCCCTCATTATGTTAAGCTAAACACTTGGAAGAGAGCTTTGCTATAGTGTACATGAAAGCAAGAAATAACAGTGGGATGGGGTGGTTCATTATTAATATTTATTGTAGTATGGTATCAACATTTCTTCTTTTAGATTTTAAAATATCTATGGACTTATTTATATGCAATAAAATCATATGTGAAATAGTATAATTATCAAGATCTAGAAATGCGGACGAAAGATGATTTGATAACTTGGTTCCATTCATGCATTTGGGCTTATCTTATGACATGCACTTGTGTAAGTGTTTTGACAAGCTTAAAAAATAGCCTATAATATTCCTATAAGTTGTACAGAGCTTATGCAGAGTTTATCCCCTAAACTATTTGATTGTAAAAGCTTTTGAAAATAGCTTGTACAAAGCTTATCCCCATAAAGTATTTGATTGTAGAAACCACTGATACATAAACTTTTGTATGATAAATAAGCGCTTACCTAAAACTATTCAATTAAGGACAACTTATATATAAGCTCTTGTATGATAAATATTTATTGAATAAGCCTTCATCTAAGTTGTTTATCCAATGCCCCCTTTGTTCATGCACATTCCATATTTAAGGAGATTATTTATGTTTCCTCTTCCTTTTACTCTTCCCAAATTATATCCCTACACTTTCATCACTAGTAGACTGCAATTTTTTAGGGTTATTTCCTTAGGCAGGGTGGTGGTTAAGCCTTCATAAGAGTTTGATGGAGTACAAAGTTGGGGTGTGTTCTTGGTTTGATGCTCAACAATACTAGATATTTTAATTTTTGGGCCATGCTATCCTAGCTCTATTGGTTGCATGTCTTTAATGTCCAGTGTGTGAAAGTTTTTGATTTTAAAGTGATTTATTTTCATGATATAATAGCTTCACTTGAGAATAAAAACTGGTATAAGAAAATACTTTGGCACAATCAGTAGTTGATGCTTGCATTTGTTGAGCTAATGTGACTACCATGTGGCAGCATATTGAAGTTAGCAGGCTTGTTAAAGGGCGACCTTTGGACAACTTGGAGTTCCTGCAATGGCTGAAACGTTACTGTGATTCTGTGAATGGTGGCATTATGAATGAGTATGCTACTTGCTCTGCGTACTTTCTGATCCTTTAAACAGCTTTGATTACTGTTGCTTTGATTGATATTACTTGTAGGAATACTTGATTATATCATTGCTATTATGATGTAATTGCTTGAATGATATATGTCGAAGTCCAATGCATATTTTTCATTACTAATATTTAAATTTGCATAACTATGTTCTGTATCTGTTATCAAAGCTTTTTTTTTTTTTTTTTTTCCTGTAGGAACTATAATCCTGTGGAGCGTAGGGTAAAGGGTGTGAAGGACAAAAATTCTAAGAGTTTAAGGAGCTCAAAGTCACTTCAATCAAATGCAATGAATAATTCTGGTTCAAGCGATGCACTCAGTCCACCTAGAAACTCAGGTTGGCATATTGGCATCTATGACCCTAAACTGTTGTGCATTTTTTCCTAATGGTTGTTTCATGTTACTCTCCCTTTACTTTTTCCCTTTTTGATTAATGTACTTTTGAGTGTAGGACCTAAGCAATCGAGGTCAAGTGGAGGATCTGATGGGGCTAATTCATCAGCAGAGATTCAGGCCTTGTCCAAGCAGGTATGACTCTGAAAGATATACTTGCTGCAACTGCTATGATTATCGAAATGGCATACAAGATAAAACTCCTTTAAGGATTGAAATCCAACTGTAAACATATTACGTAGCCAAAGAAGCCCAACTTTAAGCATTGGACTTAGAATATAATTCTGATAGAACACTACAAATTAAGAGGCATGAAGGCCCAAAGAGTGGGCCCCACTCACCCTAGTCACATACCCAACACACATTTAGTTTCTACAATGATGGATGGAGGGAATAAAAGCTAGTTAATGTCTCTTATTCTACTGATATTCCATTAAAGGAATGAGGGAAGGAGAAGTGGGAAAGGCATTCAGTTTCAAGAAGGATGAATGGAAGGAATAAAAGTTAGTTAATAACGTCTCTTATTTTATGTTATAAGAATGAGAGAATAGGAAGAGGGGAAGGTATTCAGAAAATATTATAAGAAATAATTAGGGGAATTCTTTCTCTAGTTAGGAGCAATTATGTACTGATTTAGGAGTTCTTAGAACTCTGGTTCAATTTTTCTTTCTGCATCCTTTCCTGATCTCCTTATTGTAAGAAATACTACTCTTAATTTTAAGAAATAATATATCTTTTTCTTCCATTAAAATTCTGAGTTATATCATCGGTCCGACCTGTGCTGGATAGAGATAGAAGCTAGTGAAACCGAATGCCACCGAAAATGTCTGACAAAGTTGAGGCTTTGGAGATACGAATGGCTGAGATGGAAGGTTCGATGCATCAAACCTTGGATGAATTTCCTCATGCCATTTTGATAGAGTTTGCGAAACTGTTCAATCGGCCTACACCTGGGGTGTCACAAACAATCGAGGAGCCAATTACAGAATGCAAGATGGCAGTGAAGAAGGTGGAGCTGCCATCATTTGATGGTGACGATTCAGTGGGGTGGATCACGCGAGCAGAGACAAATTTTGAGGTATAGGGAATATCTGAAGAAGTGAAGGTTCGTTTGGCGAAAATTAGCATGGAGGGAGCAACCATTCATTGGTTTAATCTTCTACGTGAAACAGAGTATGACCTCACATGGATAAAGTTGAAGAAAGCGCTGATTGAGAGATACAAAGGAAGAAAGAGGGATATTCCATTTCGAAGAATCGAAAGATCTTCAACAAACTGGAGATGTGGAAGAGTACATTTTAGATTTCAAATATTTATCTTCCCAGGTTAAGCGTCTCCCCGAAGAACATTATCTTCGGTATTTTTTGGGTGGCCTCCAATCAAAGGTACGTTTATGAGTAAAGACCTTCAATCCTAAGACATGTGTGGAGGCGATGAAATTGGTTCGTGATGTTGAAATAGAGTTACGGGGTGTGTTGAATTACAGAGGAAGCAGAGGTGGAGGTCGTTCGCGAAACTGGAAAGGGGGAAGAGAAGGAAGTAATGGACTTACTAATAGAAACGGGTCCAGACTGGGTCTTTTTCTAGGCTCAAACAAGGGAAATGCGAGTTCTGAGCCAAGTGGGGGAACCCAATCCAGAAATACTCAAATTGAGTCAAATCCTAACCCGGAATTGAGCATGCAAAGATCCAGCCTGAAACAGAACTAAACACGAAGAAATGGCGATGAGGAGCAAGGGGAACCACAAAAATTGAAATAGGGGAACCACAAGCATCTTCCCTATTATGAATTAACGGATTGTAAGGCGCGAGGCCTCTATTTTTGATGTGGGGAAATGTTCCATCCTCTTCATTAGTGTGCTGAAAAACAGATGCGTTTGGTGAACCTGGAAGTTTGTCACATAATCAATGTCTTAATGTTAGCCTTGAGGACAAGGCTCATTTTGAAGCGGGTGGCAATGATAGATCACTGCAAATTAAGATGAATGAGGGCCCAAAGAGTGGGCCGCACTCACCCAAGTCACACACCCCACACACATTTAGTTTCTAGAATGATGGATGGAGGGAATAAAAGCTAGTTAATAATGTCTCTTATTCTGCTGATATTCCATTAAAGGAATGAGGGTAGGCGAAGTGGGAAAGGCATTCAGTTTCAAGAGAGATGAATGGAAGAATAAAAGCTCGTTAGTAACGTCTCTTATTTTATGTTATAAGAATGAGAGAATAGGAAGAGGGGAAGGTATTCAGAAAGTATTCTAAGAAATAATTAGAGGAATTCTTTCTCAAGTTAGGAGCAATTATGTTTTGATTTAGGAGTTATTAGAACTCTGGTTCAGTTTTTCTTTCTGCATCCTTTCCCGATTTCGTTATTGTAAGAAATACTACTCTGAATTTTAAGAAATAATATACCTCTTTCTTCCATTAAAATTCTGAGTTCTATAAATCCTATATTAATTAAATTGCTTGATGTATGTTGACATTGATGATTTTCCTGATGCTAGACCCTTATACATGCTTCAATATATGCGTTTTGAGTTTTTCCCTTGATAATTTAACGAAAACATTATTTACCTTTGTTTTGTTCATTGTTCACTTTATTATCCTGTTTTTTGTTTCTCAGGTTACTGATCTCAAAATCTCGGTGGATCTCTTGGAAAAAGAAAGAGACTTTTACTTTTCAAAACTACGGGACATAGAAATTCTTTGTCAGACAACAGAACTGGAGAATGAACCTGTAAGAATTGTGGCAAAGGCTTGCAGTTTAGTTAATTTTACTTTTACATTTCAAAACTGGGAGGTCGTTTAATGAACAATTTTCTTTTACATAAATTTCCTAATACCTTCAATTGCCTAAATTTCCGAAAGGTCGTTTAATGAATGATTTTCTTCGATTAAAAAACATTTGGTTCTGGCAGTGACATATATTGTTCACAGGTTAGGTTTAGTGTATGCAATAAAGTGTTTTCTACTTCTACGTCCATGTCAATTTGGTGTTTCTCCCTCTTCAAATACTACATGGATTGTAACCGCTGTGTTTCTCAAAATTGTATGTTTGCTTTGTATGATCCAGCTTGAAAATGTGTTATGTATTGGTATTGAAGATAGTTACAATTCTTCATATATATTTAAAAATATATGAAGATTTTGTGCCTAGATCTAGGTTAATAATGAAAATAGCTCGATCATGTTGTGGTTCATATATTATTTGAATTTTGACCATCTATGGTTATGTAGTACTCTTAGCAGTCATTGAAAATGAATTAAATAAAGAATGCATGTGTAATGTGTTACTACTTTATGCAGATATCTGTAGCAATTAAGAAGATTTTGTATGCTGCTGATGCAAAAGAGTCAGCATTAGATGAAGCACAGGCTTACATTAGTCAAACTTTGAATGACGATGAAGATGAAGATGAACCAGAAACTGAAGCCTGATTACTCACTCACTCCTTGCTATAAGAGATTTTCCAGGGTCTTTGTTAAACAAGCTTAGTGTCACCTGTGTGATGAGAGAGACTGAGAATACTTCCCATGAAATGGCAAGAAAGTGCCATTTAATCACACAGCTTTTTAGCTGTTTTTTCTCTCCTTGTAAGCCTGGATGGATAATCAGTGGATATTTTGGTTGATTCCAATAAACAAAGTTCATTTCATCAACTATTTTGAAAATAGCTTATTGTATTTTAGATGTATATTAGGTCGTCTCTGATGTTTCAAATTAGCCACTGCCATGTTTTTTGAATAATTACATGCATGTCTGTTTCCATTGTGGGATTATTCTCAATCCCACTGCAAAACCAAACATAAGCTTATACATCGAAAGAGGAGGGGAATGGAAGTCAGTATTTCACGAGTCACTTAATTTTGGCTCTCTTCCAATATTTGAGGGGAAATAATTTGGAGAGACGAGTTTTAAATTTTTTGAAGTTTTAAAATATTTTCAATATATTGATGTTAAATATTCTTGTATTAAATGTAAGATTAAAAGATTATAAGAATGAAAAAAAAGAATAAAATATATTTAAAATTTTGATGAAAATTACACCGAAAGAGTGAAATTGCTTAAATGATCTATATTACAACCGAAAGATTAAAACAAAATTACACGCAACTATACCACGCCTCACCATTTGTTACAAGTCTCGTGAAGATGAAGATTGTTGTGCATTTAAATAGCCCATCTGCCTTATTGAACTAATCGGAGCCAAATACTAATCTACCTCAATCAACGTCACCAAACACGTTCTTCTTCCCTCATAGTGTTTACTTAATTCAATTTGACTATATCCTCCCACACATTGTGTTAGGTGTGGCAATGATATTTTTCAATGGTTGAGTTTGTGGGTTTAAAATGTTAAATATGCTATTCGAACCGAACATCACTGGATTTAAATGGGTTAGACTTGAACTTGAATGGATTTAATCAACATACGGGTTGGGTAGGTTTGAGTGATTGAGTTCGCGAATTTATCCGTATCCATGGACACTCCTAGTAGTCAGGTCTCTGAAGTATTGCATGTACATAATATCGATTGACATGACCTCCTCTGGTTCTTTGAAACTTTGTTAGCGCATCGTCTAAGTTGAATCCAAGATCATTACACAACCACCCAACTCTCCCATCTTTCAATGTGCGAGGTGAGGTGTATGGTGATGTGCAAGTGAAGAAGACATGTTATGTCGTCTAGAGTTACAGTCACACCACCAATAGGGAGATGAAATGTGCTAGAATCCCTGTGCTATGTCTCAGCAAATGCGAACAACAAACCAACGTCTATTAACCCGTAGCTTATGCTTCCAAGATAAGCTAAACTAGAGACTTCAATTGGATTTCAAAACCAATCCATATTAGAAGGTGAAACCTCTAGCTAAGATATCTTTCTACCGTTGTTGACGCATTTAAGAGGAATATTTTCCTAAAAGAAAATCAATTGTTAGTCTCTAAGGATTAAATAAATAACTAATCAATAATTAAATAATTCAAATTATATAATTATAATTAAATAAATTAAAAGTTAAAAGTTATATCTCCAACCAACATGTAGGCCTCCACGTGGTCCTCAAAATGGTGTAGCAAAAACATATCAAAGACTCCCGAAAACCCATGAACATGTGGTCAATGGTCACGTTCCTTGAAAAGGTGCACCTGGTGACCACGACGGTGATGCATGCATCTCGTCTAGTACATTGTCAGTGTCAGCATGTGATTAAGAGCAGGAGTTTTCATCTCTAACCCTCTATGGTTTAACAAGAGCTTTGGTCTAACACTCTCTACGTACAGACCCATGCTATGTCTCCCTACTATGCCGAAATCAAGTAACATCACGATCACCTTCCATTTTTAAAACCAAAGATCAACATTTTGAGGATATTACATTTCAACATTTTATCATATTTCAACAACAACCAATTGACATAACACCAACAACAAAATCATTAACGGTTGTCCCTAACTCAAACTAATTGAAATTACAACAACAATATAAACTAATTATATCTTAGTACAAATGCATTACAAAACAAAAATATTTTGTCAAATGTTTAAGATACAACAACTAAGAAAACATAAACTCAATTGAAACAACACCAACGAATCGACATAACAACAACAATATCAACAATGACATCTTCATTTCTATCTACCTATTGAAACTACAACAATAACTATAAACTAATTATATATCAATGCAAATTCATTTCAAACAAAAAATAAAACAGAAAAAAATTACCTTTTGATGATTAAGAGTTGATAAATCAAAAAGTGATGTTTTAGTATAGATTTGAAGAAAAAAAAAAGAGATTGAGTTGGATTTAAGAGAAGTAAAGGTTTAGAGAATTTTTCATTTGAAAAATAGAGCGAATGGAGAAAAGGGCGTTCTACCCTTTATTAAGATGCTTACTGGAAGTGAGATTTCAATCCAATAAAAAGTTATCAGATACATGATTCCAATAAATTATCAAACTGAGTAATGTGATCCAATAAATAATATTGAGAGGTTTGTGAGAACAGTGGAGAATGAACAACCTCCTATATACAGTTAAATCAGTCCATTAAGGAAAGCTCTCCTGCCCATTTATCATCCTAGAAAAGTGTTATTCCATTTCCTACCCTTCTTCTCATGATACTTGCAAACCACGAGTGTATTTGGTTTCCCCTACTTTGACCAATCGAAATAAAATTTGTTCATCACGCTGAATATCTACTATTTCTCACACAAGTGTTCCCGCTTGCTACTTTTTTTTTTCTTTTTCATTCTCCACAACCATTTGCATAACAATGAGATATATATTTTTGTCAACGAGAAAATACCTATCAAGATGTTTAAGAAAGAGGAAAGTAGAGAAGTAAGGTGAACTGATAGATTTTAAAAGGACAATTCAACCATCCATCGATAAATTCCTAGAGTTTAATACTGCCTCATATTTAGATCTTCTACCTTTTAGATGGGAAAAGTAGAGTGATTTTAGACAAAATATTGAATAAAATAAGAGAGATAGTAATATTTAAAATGGAGAGAAAAGATGTAAGATGTAAGACTCCGTTTTTCAAAGTGAGGGTGTATTTTTTTTTTTCAAAAGGAATTAAAATAAAACAGAGAATTAAATAAGGTAACACCTTTGGATAACTAATTAAGTCATTATAATTTACAAACAACGGAAAAAGTTATTATGAATTCAAAATATTTACATAACAAAAGTGGTACAGTTTTCCAATAAAAAAATAAAAGCAACTCAAAAGAAAGACATATGTTCCCTCTGTCCACCTAGTCTGATCATTCTACAAAACAACTAAACATGTTGAGTAATCTCCACGCGCCCCGTGAGATCCTCCTAACGTAGCTCCAATCAGGCATTCCCATCTACATTCTCATCCCCGTAGGGTACGAACCAGTAGGATCATCCTGGCTCTCATCTGAGGGCAAAACCCATATTTCCACAATAGTTGTAAAGGGTCACCAACCGAAATTAATAGTTAACACATAACGTTTAAGCTTTTAAATGCACAAATAACCTTTTCAACTTATCATGCATCTTAGAAGGGTTTTCCATATGCTAAAAGTTCATATAATGCTTGCCAAATGTAAATGAAATCAAAAGAAAGTTCTCAATCCATCAAGTAATACATAACTGACCAATACATTAATAATCAATTGAGAAATCCATTATCTAACTCAAAATAAGATTTCCTACTGAGTCAATCGATTGGGCAAATCGATTTCCTGAAAGTTTTTAATAAAAATTGAACTCTGGACTTGTATCAATCGATTGGGGCAATCGATTTCGAGAAGGACTGAGCCCCTGTATTGGCCAATCGATTGGGCAAATCGATTTCGTGTAGGACTGAGCCCCTATATTCAATCCAATCGATTGAGCAAATCGATTTCGTGAAAGACAGAGTCCCTGTATTGAATCCAATCGATTGGGCAAATCGATTTCGTGAAAGACAGAGCCCCTGTATTGAATCCAATCGATTTGCTAAATCGATTTCTTAAGTGATTTTGAAAAACACATTACCAAATCGATTGGGTAAATCGATTTTCCTGTAAATTCTCCAAAAAATACATAAACTAACTCAATCATATTCAAACACAACTCCAAATCTCAACACTTAGCAATTTCCACACAAATACCACGACAATTGGGTTTCGAAATAGATTTACCTTCCGTCACACTTACACACGATAATCAACACGTAGCACTTAGCAATATCATCACAGTCATAAATTGAATCAAACACGACTCGTGTGCCAAGCACCCTAATGCAATGCGTATATGCCAAAATGCATGGACTCGGAATTCCAAGCCAAAACCCTCATTGAAGGGCCGTAAATCATAATTGTACCGTCTATCGCAGGCCAAAGTACCAATTACCGAGGTGCCACCTATCACGGGTCAGCATGATTTACTAAAAAAAACGTAAATCGTAAACGTACCACCTATCACGGGTTAGTACTGTTTACCGAGGTGCCATCTATCATGGGTCATCACGATTTACCAAAAGAAAAAGCGTAAGTCGTAAGGATACCGCCTATCACAGGCCAAAGTACTACTTACCGAGGTGTCACCTATCACGAGTCAGCACAACTTACCAAAAAGTAAATCGTAAACGTACCACCTATCACGGGTCAATACAGTTTACCGAGGTGCCACCTATCACGGGTCAACACAATTTACCAAATGAAATGCATGAGCATACACTAACTCCATTCACAACAATCGTTAAGTAAATGCAAATATTAAAAGATTCCCCATTTTTAATGCTCATTTACTTAACCGATTTTCACACCAAAACATTAAGCAAACAAACATATTAAGAGATTCCCCATTCTTAATATACTTTTGACTTAAACGATTTCCACAACAAAACATTCAGTAAACAAGTCATTAAGAGATTCCCCATTCTTAATACTCATTTAACTGAAACGATTTTTCAAAAACAAACATTAAGTAACCAAGACATTAAGAGATTCCCCATTCTTAACACCCAGTTAACTTAAACGATTTTCAAACAACATTAAGTAACTAAGACATTAAGAGATTCCCCATTCTTAACGCCTAGTTAACTTAAACGATTTTACAAAACAACATTAAGTAACTAAGACATTAAGAGATTCCCCATTCTTAACTCCCAGTTAACTTAAACGATTTTTACAAACTCACATTAAGTAAACAAGACATTAAGAGATTCCCCATTCTTAATACTCGTTTAACTTAATGGTTTTCAAATTCCACATAAAACAAACTCAAACATACTTTCACATTCAATCCATAATTCACACCAAATCATTTTCCACACAAACCACACAAAACACATATCAAGTTTCATCAGTATCAATTAAGAACACGTCAAAAACAACGAACACAAATTGACACAATCCACCACTCAAACACACAAGTTTCATTTACTCAAAATCATACATAAATGAGTTTAAATTCATTTTCCCCGAAACATTCATCAATATAACCAAAACCTAACTCTAAGATTTTACCTATAAAACCTTAGATTCATTTTTCCCAAATCAATACTCCAACTCTAACAAAATTCTTTTCCACACAACCACAGATAAGGCCCTAAATGCAAACTAAAAGTTTGGAAGAAGCCCTTACCTTCACGTTAACTTTAACGTTCGATTACGGTACCGCGAATAAATCCGGTAAATTTTCCGCTCGCAATGCCGCTTCCAAAGTTGGTCCACTAGCACTGTAGCACGGAGGTGAGCAACCTTCCATTCTATCACTTCTTGTAACGAAGCTTAGATCTAGGTGAAACGGGGAGGTTTGTGTTTGAATCCCTAATACCGTTTTTCTCCGTTTTCGAATCAAAGAGGAAGAGTGAAGTTGAGAAATCCTTGTCCTATCACCCACTATCAATTTTCGAACTCAAAGGAACGAAAAGAAAGCAAAAACGAGCAACAATGGAGGAAGGGAGAATAAGGGGTGAGTGCGGGCAGAGAAAGAAGAAGGGAAATGTTTTTCTTTCTTTCCTTCTCTTTTCCTTTCTTTCTTTTTCTTTCCTTTCTATTTCTTTTCTTTCTATTTCCTTCCCTTCCTTTTCTTTATATATATAAACATATATATATTAATTATAATTAACAAACATCTCAAAATCTTTAGATATTTATTAAATTACCCTTTCACCCATAACGCATTAAACTCTTCGTAAAAGATTCACCGCAGTTAATTTAATTTATTTATCGACAAGTAATTCTAATCGGCATCAAAATATCTTCTTGGTCATATAAACTCCAAAATATTAATAACTTTGACTAAAAAGCCTCCGAGTTCAATACCAAAAATATATTAAAATACATAAGGTGCACTGTAAAATTATGGGTCTTACATAAGAGAACAAATCAAAAGAGATAGACATAAAGGTATAAAAAAATAGACAACTGAAAGGATAGATGGCTAAAGTATTTAAACAGAATTCCTCCAGTTTAGGACATCTGCCGCATCTTCAAGCCAAGTCTTGCAGAAATTTACTTTCAAGTCTGAAACCAATTCAAAAAGGTGGGAAGTTGCTTTATTGCTTTTACATTTGCAATCTTCATCTGAAACCCACCTGATAGCCCCTAAACAAACATGCAGATGATTTTTGCAGCAGAACACCCAACCCCTCAGCAACTATTAAGAATATAAAAAGGGATAAAAGATCACCTTGTCGCAAGCCTCATGATCAGCATAGTTAAAGCTTAAGTTTTTTTTTTTTTTTTACCTAGATATATTGATAACGACTGAATAATATACCTTAACATTCATAACACACTTGAATTAGTGAACAAAAACATTTAAGTACATGTTTAGTTCTACTTTGGGATACCTCAAACAAATGCTACTTAACAATTATGCATGCCACTTGAACATCTCAGGCATCATAATATTCATGGTTATGATCATATATTAAAGTTCATTAACCATATATAGCATTGTTCTACGATCATACATATAGGTACATCAACCTATGAAATATATACCAGGAATGAATGATAAATCATAATAAATAAATAAATTTGGACTGAATGGTAAATCATAATAAATAAAAAATACTGTTTCTTCTTTATACTACGTGGTTCTTGTACATGAGTGTATTAATTCATTGCAATCTGATTCAGTAGATAAAATATGAGTTTCTAAACTTCAATCTCTTGTCTTGAGCACCCAAGTTTGAATTTGTGAATATTCATTCTTCCATTTAGTGCAAGGGCAAGTAGATCATATTCCTCCACGTACCACAGTTCGGACACCACTGCCTGGATATGTTTGGAGGAAACTCAGCAGGTAAAATAAAGGTTAGGTATGCTTATAGAAAAATATATTGACAATAAAACATCAATGAAAATTCATTAATTTGCAAAAGATTAAGTACCAGACAAAACAATACAAGACAAATCTATAAATTATTAGACGATTTTTTATCCTATACAAACCAAATAATGTGAAAATAAAAACGATGATGACCAATGGTCAGTACCTTATTTTTTTCACATAAAAAAGAATAAAAGAGAAAATGCAAATGATAAATGACGACATGCATTTCTCATACTGACATTCCTTTATTTTTTAGGGACTAAAACCAAAAGGTGACATATTTGCAGTGATGAAAAATATATTTAACCCATAAAATATTTGCGAATGGTGCTGTGATGCTAAATTGCTAAGGCATAAATGATTTCTTTTGAGGTTGTGGGATTTTATGCTAAATTGCTAAGGCATAAAAGATTTCTTTTGAGGTTGTGGGATTTTAGATAAAAATAGGAGAGGAAATAATAAGGGTTTGAATATTATTGATAATACCTTAATGCTAAAGTGATTACAAAAGACTCAATACTAATCTCGATTTATAGAGAAACATAGACTCAATCCTGAATCAGCAACAAATTATAATAATAATGAGAGATATTCTAAGATATCTCTATGATTATAAATTGATCATAGAAAATAACTCATGATACTCTAATATAATATAATAAATATTATAAGATATTTTATAATATTCTAACAAATTTCATAAATGATGCTTATGAGCTCGAAGGGTCTATGCCTGAGTAACCCGCTACTACCACACCTACGGCTGAACCATATTCCTATCTACCGATGACCTTGATTTAAACAGTAAGCAAAACAATTTCAGTAAAAATTTAAACTTTTCAAGTCTTAACTTCAATTCTAATTTGGCTATCTATGAAACACACAAACAAATAACCACAAACCTTGAATCCACGGATCTGACTATTAAGTCGATTAACTAACTCATGAAAAAATTGGAGTTCATCTGACGTTTTAAGCAGTTCCTGCATATCACAAGAAGTAAAAGTAAACAACAATATAATAAAGGGGGGATTTGATTACTATATCATCTGACATTTTATGACTTCTTCATATTCATTTTGTCTAATTTTATGCCAATGACACTATATGATTCTTCAAATAAATCACGAAGTAAAGATAAGAAGCTGATTGACTGATTCTAAGCATGAATAAGATAATCCAAAGTCCAATATATAATCCCAAATTGAGCACCCTAATTACGAAATTAAAACCCAAAGTAAAAATTAAAAGAGATAATCCAATCTACATCATGGTAGACCATTGTGCTAATGTCCATATAAAGATTATATGCAATTCTAAAATGAGTAATGATGCTAACTCTAATAATTTCCAAAAAATAATGTGGATGCATAGTACCTTAGAGGATGCTTTAGGTGGACCCAAAAGCCTTGCAAATGTAGTGTGAAGAATTGCAGCATCATACTGCAGATGAAATAATGGCAGATCATTAAGCATCAAACTGCAATGTAATTTTGGTGGCATATCAAATCACCAATTAACTTTAGAAGAATATAGGACATCTCAAATTAATTGAGCCATGCATCTTGACATTCAGAAATACTGAGTATTCGAATGAAGCTTACAAGTTGCTTCTCTGGTGCATGTGGAAGCGCATTCTTCAAACTAGCACGAATAGTTATGGGATCAGTACCCGAGATTACCTACAAAATAAACATAAAATCATTAGCCTAGTCTTGTCAGTGCTGTCTGAAATTCTTAAAGTGACAAGTTAACACAATGACTTAATTATTTAGTTCTTTTTTTTCTTTTTATTTTGGCCATTGGCTTCAAAAATAATTTTATACACCGAGTCACCGTCTAATGTTAAGGTTGAAAGTTTCAACAGTTGCCTACAACACCTTGAAATAACCAAGAAAACATGAAACACTTTATTAAGTTGTAGAACAAAAGAATCTACGAAAAATGGAAGCAAAAAGGTTTTATTTTAATTTTAGACATGAAATAACAGACAAAGTTTTGTTACTTCCGTCTAGTAAACCAAAACAAACTGAATGTTAGGAACTCAGATGAGCTCTCTAGTAGAGATAGGATAACTACAGTTTGTTATAAGAGAAAGGGTAATGTTGTAAACTCTCAATGAGTTAAGGTAGTTAGTTGTTTGTCTTGTTTGTTTCAGACTAATTAGTTTTCTTGTGAGGGTTTATAAACAGGGGTAACATCACCTAGGGGAATGAAGATTTCATTTTTCAAAACTTGTAAACTAGAGAGTGCTCTAGTTTTAGGGGATTATAGTCCTCTTGTGTATCTTCCTAATCGAGCAATAAACCCCATTTTCCTAATCTTTCAAGGTTAGGAGTTGCAAGTTCCTAACACTGAATGGATCATACATGTAAAAGAGATAAAGATATCTTCAACTTTTGTTACCAAATAGAACAATTAGAAAACTCAACAACTTAAGGCTAACATGTAAAAAGGGTGGTTGGGTTGCTCATCTGGTTTGAGTTAAGGGGTGAAGGAGTTGGAGGAGTTAAAGGACTGAGGTTCATAGCATAGTGAAGGAAAAAAAAAAATTAATATAACAATTAATAACTAACATTTGCCTATAAAAAATAACAAGTAATTTATTTTTATGTTAATCAAGTTTCACCATTCTAAATCATTTTACAGGGCTCAGTGTTCCAAACTATTTCGTTCGGTATGAGAAAAAGAAAAAGAAGGCAAAGGGGCAGCCAGGTTGCGGATTAGAATAAAGGACATGTGCAACTCAGTCTATAATACATGTGTGAAGAACAAGAAGTGCAATCATTTTTAGATTATGGAAAACAACCTGCCAGCAACCAAGGAGCACCCCTGTTGAAGTTAAAACCACCCCATCCAAAACAATTTTCAAAGGGCAGAGCCTTGCAGAAACAGCTTCAACAGAAGATGCTTCAGCTTCTATCTGGAAGAATAATGATTCTCATGAATTAAGTGAGCAAACCGCCACAGAATTGGATTCCTTGTCGTAATAAAAGCATGCAGTTACATGCAGTACACAATCTCGACCATTGATTTGAGATCAAATAGTTCAGATTACACATTCAATGCATATATTTTTAACAATCTCAGCCATCAATTAAGATCGGATGGCTGGGGGTAGGGGGAGTAACTGCATTAAACAATTACTGCAGGGAATCCATTTCTGAATTGAAGACATGAATACTTGAAGTATACCTCTTCTTTGGTGGCAGATACAGGTACAATGTGGTGGGAGGCATGGAACATGCTAAAATGGTACATACTAGAGTTCTGAAACCAGATTGCTAATCAACACACATGTAAGTATGCAAATATAATAAAATAGAAAATATAAAGAGAAGGTTGAAGCGAAATGGGTATTTTAAAAAATATAAACCAGTAAACGGATGGGAATTTTGTTATCATTGTCAAGCTATAGGTATATCCAAATATGAAATACCTTTATCAAAGTATGGATTAAAAATATCTTGGACAGCTTCCCTGTGTCATGCAAACCATGCATGTCATATATGAATATCAAATCAGTTAATATAAAGAAATGACATATCATATTAAAGATGATAAGTACAACAATAAAGAAGCATACATAAAGGTAGAGATACAATAATGATCATGATAATTTACAGAAGTGGAATGAGATGCTCTTATGGACCCAAAAATTGGACTCAAAAGAAGAACACCTTTTATTAAGTAATAGGAAATAATAGGAGAGAAATCTCTCCTCCAAGGCTTTCCACTTCACAATAGTTACTACTCTATTCTCAACCTTACTATATTAAAATTAAATGCCTATTTCTAACTCCGTAACTCGTTATTTATACAAGATAAGCCTAACTAAACAAATAACTAACTAACCTTCCTAAATAATTCTCCTAATCTATAGCCTAACTGAAACTTTATCCTCTTCTAAGTTTTTGTCTGAATCAATTTTGAAGAGCTACCCTGTAAAATTTAATAATCTATTATGATCAAGTTTCAAAATGATACACTATATCCATTTTAATCTTTGAAAATATTGCAAGTGAGATCTTCTTTTCCCCCTGAAATAACCTCACTCAACTAGATGCATTGAGTTTTATGTTTTATGCATAATATACTAGTAAAAGAAATTGTTTATTCTGCTATAAACTCGAATAGAGAAAAAAATTAGGAGATGCTCTACATCTCCTAGTCCACGAACAGTAGAAAGCAAGGCATTGTCCTCCTATGATCTATTTTTGGGAAATAAAATGATTGAATGCATGGAAGATGATCTCTGTCCGAAAATTAGGTACTGATTTTCCTATATAAGGAGTTTATTCCATAACAATAAAGTAAAATGCTATTTTTGCCCTAGTAACTTGAAATGTACTTAAACAAAGGCACATTTTATTCATAACAAAATATATAATGATCATTAAACAGAAATGAGTGTAATCCTGCAACTGCAGAGCATGTAATGATAACAGAAATCAGTCAATAAATAACCTAAAATTGGTTAATAAGGTGAGGGATGCCTCCCAGTTATAAATACATTTTCAGGTCATACCACATGAGGCTGGCTTCACAGATCAGTGAACACCTCCTGCTCCTAACAGTGGAGGGATTACAGGCTGCTATAGTCTCGGTCCATATGGCCTGTTGAGCCTAGCCCATTGAACCATCACTTTTTTGTTCTTGGTTCATTGGGAATAAAAATGCACTTTGGTATATTTTATGTACATTTACTAAATGAGGGACTCTTAATATACCCTCTGGTGCACATGATTGTACATTTGAAACATGACCAGATAGCGGGTGACCCAACACATCTACAATATGCTCTGATACTGTCTTAAAATTTGGATTAGGCCTAACTCTACCCTACAAAACAAGCTAGTAAAGTGAGGGATGCCTCCACTTATAAACCCATTTTCAAGCTATATTTCTTTGTTTCTGTTTTTGTTTTTTCCATTTTCAAGCTATATTTCATCCAGTGTAGGACTCTTATCAACATATTCTATAGTCAATATACAATCTAACTTTCATATTCCGAGGGAACACTAAATCTTATCCTTGTCATGAGCAATGGTGCTATAGTATGAATCCCGTTACCGTGAGTGGTTTGTTGAGATATACAAGTTTTTCAAAACATGAAACAAACAAAATTTAACAGCTATAATTATATGATGTGAATGCTTTCTAGTAAAGGAAAAAGCAACATTCAAATGAGTATATAAATATGAGCATCCAATTCAAAACCATAACCAAATTTGAAAATCACAGATCTTTAGATAACCATAGATGCATCAAATGATCATTAAACAAATTTTTTTAATGCTTACGCAATGGGGATCGAGAACTCAGTGCTCATATACAACACATTAGCTCGCACCGGAGGATTTGCAGGCTGCATATATAGGGTTATCATCAGATGCTACCAAAACAACCCCATGAAACAAAAACTGCTTAAATTGTTATATGTAACCTTTAATGCAGGTGTTACAGATCCATCTTTTAACGTGAAGATATCTGAAATAGAAAGTGACTGAGAGGTTTCACCATGTTTCAGAAAAGCAGCACCATGCTCATCAAGATCCCTTGCCATCTTATCATATAATTTGGATCTTCTATCCGTATTTGAATTTGGAGATTCTGAGGTAGAACCTTTTTATCTTAGTACCAATTCACATTTATCTCCACCCAAAAATTAAATTTAGAACAAACCACATTGAAGGAAACATTGTTACTTATTAATTATTACATAAGGTAAAAAACATCCACTCTAAAGACTCCAACTTGTCTTAAGAAAGCCAAAAAAACTAAGAAACTGACAAATCAGGAATGTTTATTTTGCAAAAACATTTCCTATTTTAATTTCCTAAAATGTCTATTCATCTTACTTTGACAGAGAGTCTTTTGAAGTAAACTATTATCATAGAAATAAGATGAAATGACAGTTAATGAAGTAACATTTATGAAAATAATGAAAGCAGTTTTTGGACAAGCCCAGACAACTGTTCTTATTAAATATCAAAATTAACCCATATTTTAGGAAATAAATACATGAAATATTTTCACAAAGTAAAAAATTTGTTATTAAATCTAAGGAACAAAGGATTGGGACACTGTGGGTGTCAAATGCCCTAATTACGGTAGTTTGTTGCCAAAATATCTAAGCAACAAAATCTAAATCAAGAAACTCAAATAAATTCTTAGAAAATCTAAAATCAAGAAACTAAAAAAAATTCTTAAAAAATCCAAACAAAACTAACCTGGAAACACACACATGAACACGGTGTGGGTTAAACTTAAATCATTAACTTGAAAGATTGAAAATTGAATGGCAAAATGGACAGAATAGAGTAATTAATTACCTGAAGAAGGTGATGAAAGGGTGTTTGATGAGTTATAAAGGGCCATTCGGAACAAAATGAAGAAGCATAAGGCACAGATAACCCAGATCAAAGCAACCTTTTTGGAATGATTCCAAAAACTCAATGTTAGTGCAGTCATACCAGTCATGATGGTGAAGTTAAATTCCAAATTTAGATAGTGTCGTCACTAATTTGCATGATTCCTTTTTTTCCTCGGTTGTAATAGCGGTTTAGTTTGATGTGTGGGCACAACTCTACCAATTTCAATGGCAATTTTTTTTTTTATATTTTTCAATTTCTATTTATAGAGGACTACCAACTGTACCATGATTACACCATTACACTATAGGTTCATTTTTTTTTTTCTTTTTACAGAACTATCGGTTCTATATTATGAACACTATTTTTATTTTTTTAAATAACCAAATTTAGTAGTTAATGGTTAGTTGCTCTAATTCCTGATGTGCCGACAGCACCAAATTGAATTTCCAAAGGATCAAATCACGGTATAGTAAATATTTTTGGTTGCTATTGTCATTTTGATCACCACTTATTTAAACTACACCCGTGATATTGAGAGAACGGTACATTATATTATGTCATAGAATTGATCACATTACTAAATTAACAATAACATTATGACACAGTGCCATGTACAGTCAAGAATCAAAACTTACCCTATAAATTTTATGTTATTTTTAACGGTCGCATTTATAAAAAAAATATTTTATTTATTATCATTTTCAGAATTTCATAACATATTAATTATTATTTTGTCAATAATATACATTCTGAACTAGACTCAAACTCATTGATAACTAAATTCTACCACATAAGGGTCCAACTAATTAGTGTTGTGCCAACACCAGAGTGATATTTCCCAGACGCTATCAATCACCAAATTCCCTGATTCAAAAAATATACAGCGATATCCTAAGGCAGTAGTTTTCATTTTTTATTTTATATAATTTATTATGTATACATATTATTTTTTACAAAACTCATCTAACAAATCATTAGATGGTAGCATCTTCGTTTTGCTACTATCATTTTTTTTTAAGTAAAAGATTGCATTCTCTGAATACAATCATCTATAATTTTTTATTATAAAATTTATACCTGATTGCATCTCGAGAATACAACATATTATTGCAGAAAAAAAAATGTCAAATAGGAATGTTAATATATATATTTTAAGGTGGGATATATTGGTGGATTTTTGTAAAGGAAGATATATATATATATAACTTGTTTTAAATAAATTATACATTCACGGATTATTTAATTTTTAAATATAAAAAACAAAAATAATATTATTTTCTAGATTATCATAAGTAAATTTTATTATTTTTAAAATAACCAATAAAATTATTGTTTAATTTCTCAAATGAACTTAGAATTTAATGAAAATAAAATTGAGAATTCTTAAAATTTATTTATGGAAAATTGAAAGAGTTAGATAATTTTTTTTAATGAGAGATTAATTATCCAACAAAGATAATAATTTAGTTATTAAAAATTATTACCGATACTCTTTAATTTGTAAAATTTTATCACACAAATAAAATCTGCGGTAAACAAATTTTACATTGATATATTAATATTAGATATTTGGCACTTGTGGAAACATGACATGACATAACTAAGAAAATATTACTTAATCATCACGGTATCATAAAGTTTTGTTGCATGAGTTATCAAGTATTTCATTAGGTTTAGTATGATAGTAAAAAAAATGTTGAGACAAAATCTCTCTCAATTGGTTTTAATGATAACAAAATTAATGAAAAGATTATGATTGTGTTTAATGACTACTCTGTGCTTTTGAGTGTATTCATATAAGAAAACAGGTTATCATTCATTAAGGAAAAAGAAGAAAATTCTAAGTTAAATGCTAAGTATGAAAATGCCGAGGATGGCCTCACGAGCTGCAGTTATGTATCATCGCTGGTTTGAATTCATTCAACAAGGGCAGAAAAATATTAAAGAATGAATTTTTTGAATTCATTCATCAAGGGCAAAATAGTACTAAAGAATGAATTATTCAACAAGGGCAGAATGATATTAAAGAATGAATTGTTTGATTCATTCAATAAAGGCAAAATCTTATTAAGTATATTTAAAGGAAAACCTTTGAAGAAAAGTAGCAAGATTGCAAATGAAAGGTACGAGGAATGATGATATTAGCATGTGCCTATAGTCAACATTTTGAAATGCATCCCAACACTTTATGACAGCAACTCATCATGTCATAGGCTTCTTAGGCAAAAGGCTACATGTACCTTTATGTGATTTCAAAAGGATTATAAAATCAAATATTCAAAAAGGCAACAACAAAACATATCCTAAATAAATGGATCACATGTCTTAAGGCAAGGAAAGAAGACTTCACGTGAAGCCTTCACAAAGTCTTGAAGAAAGGAATGAAAAGGACAACACATGCTCTTACAAGGCATTAAATGGAGGAGAGATAAAAAGCTCACATGTGAAGCTTTATCAAGGCATTGAAGAAAGAGAAGGAAAATGACTCCACACAATATTCAAACCTTAAAGAAAGGAAAGATAATAGGACAACACGTGTCCCCAAGTGCCAAGAAAACAGCTACCTCGGACTTGAACATGGAATGCATATATCAATGTGTTGAATGGCATTTTCATAATTATGAAGAAAAGCCTTGGCATTTCTCAAATGGATTTTCCAACCGTCATAAAAAGGCTTGGCTTATGAAATGAACATCACAAGACCTCTATAAATTACAACAAGCTGATCTTCTTCAATACACAACACATTTGCAAAAAAAGATCAAGCATCTTAAAGCTAATCAAGAGCAAAACACCCTCACTTCATACTTTCTTTGATCCTACACTATATCTTTGTAAATCTTTTGAGAAAGTATTAAGTATCAATCACTCTCATATCACTTTGTAATTTCCTTGTGAGTTACACTTGAAAATATTTGGAAATTGATTGTAAGCTTGGTGAAGCTAAAGAATACACGAGTTGTAATCATCCTCGGGTTGAGGATTGATCTGTTTGAAAGTTAGTGAAATCTCACAAGGGTGTGAGGACTGGACGTAGCCATCTTTAGGTGAACCAGTATAAAATTGTGTGTTTGTCTCTTTTATTCCACTCCTACTTTTTTGCTCAACTTAGATCTAACAAGTTGAAAAATCTCATCCTCGAGCTAATCATCCTCAGTGAGAGGATAGTTTTCAAAACACTTAGAAATTATTTTTAAACAACAAAATCCCTATTCAACTCCCCCTTCTAGTGATATTTAGCTACATCAAAAAATGTTGTTGGTAAATTGTAAAGAAAATCATTTCAATGAAAGGTTAGAAGAACAAAAGAGGAAAATCTTGACTTTTGTTCAAGAGACCTAAAAATTGTTTGATCATGACATGTATGTTCTTTTTATTTAAGAAAATTTCATAGTCAACTCAAAGTCTTGATTTTTTCATGAATGAAAGTTTGAACATGTGAAACTGATTCTGGAAACTTCTCGGAAAAACAGTGGTGCTCAAATTTTTTAATTTATTGGTGATGAAGTTTTTAGTAAAATAAATTTATTGCTTATTCTTAACATGTTAGCTATCATCACAAAAAATTGCTATAATTTTTTATAATTAATTATCATCCTCTAAAAGTTAATGTATGACATATCTATTAGAGTTTTTTAGTAAAATAAATTTTATAATGATCGTTAGTATGTTAGGGTTTCTGACAAATATTGTTGGTTCATAAATATTTTGGAAACATTCTTAAAACTGTTAGATAATATTATTATATATTAGTAAAAATGGTATTTTAGACATTTCTATTATTTTATATATATATACTTATTGTAACCCTATTAACTTAAGTTTGGTTCATTCTATGTTATGAAATTCTAGAGTGTTGTCTCTTGGTTGTCTATCTTATTCCTCTTTCCATTGTTAACATGGTATCAAAGAGCTTTGGTTGATTTTGGGATTTATTGTAAAGAAGAGATAAACTATTTTGATAGAAAAGACAAACACCAAAAGAGAAAAGAGAAGAGTAACTCTATTCCCGATTTTGTTAAATCAGTACCAGAAAAACATCAATTGCGCATTCGTTAACCGTTGGATCGGACTGATTTTTGGACAACAGGTTCGCAACATCCAGGTCTTCGTCTTCAATGGTCGGATCGGGGAAACGACATCTGGATGGGGAGAAATCGTGCTTGCACAACACCAAGTTATCCCTAATTTATTTTGTCTAAGTGGTTGTGTTTGTCGTATTTTCCTATCATTATTTGTTATTGCTGGTGCTAAGGATGATTATCTTCAAGCTGTTAGTTTTCACCTCAATAGACAAAATTACTCTTATTGGAGTTATGTGATGAAAAAATTTTTGATTGGAAAAGATATGTGGGGTTTTGTGGATGGAACTTCTGTTAAGCTTACCGATAAAAAGGATGAAACTCAATATGCAAAAGATCTAAAAATATGGAACGTTAGTAATTCAAAAATTATTACTTGGATTAATAATTCTGTTGAGTTGTCTATAGGAGTGCAACTAGCAAAATATGATACTACTAAAGAGATTTGAGATCACTTGAAACATTTGTATGTTTAGTTTAACTTTGCAAAACGTTATCAGTTGGAAAGTGATATTAGAGCCCTTAAGCAGAACAATATGATCATTCAGGAATTCTATTCGGCAATGACTAATCTGTGGGATCAATTTGGCTCTTATGGAATCACATAAGCTGAAAGTTGTCAAAGCATACATTGATCAAAGAGATGCGCAACGTTTGGTTTGGTTTCTAATGGGTCTTTGTGATGATTTTGAGGGCTTTCGTGGGGGCATTTTGCATCGTTCTCCCATTCCTAATGTTGAATCAGTAGTTAGTGAATTGTTGGCAGAAGAAATCAAACTTCAGACTCATTCTGGTGTGTCAAATAAGGGAATTCTCTCAATTCCTCCATCTGTTTTTGTTGCTCCTGTTCAAAAAGGAAAATCTCAAGGGAGGGTTGGGCTTGGTAATGATGAATGTGCATTTTGCAAAGAAAAAGGTCATTGGAAAGCACATTGTCCGAAATTAGGGAGAGCACATAAGAAGAATTTTAGGGGGCCATCGTCAAATGTTGTTGCTTCTACTTCCATATGAATTCTTGATTCTGGAGCATCTCATCATATGACATACAATGATAAATCTTTTGTGTCTATGAAACCTGCCTCGCCTGTGTCAGTTGTGACTGCTGATGGCACTCCTATGCCACTAGTAGGCATTGGTTCTGTCTCCACACCTAACCTTTCTGTTTCTGATGTTTATTATATTCCTAATCTTACTTTGAGTCTTGCTTCTGTTAGTCTAATATGTGATTTCGGTCATTCGGTTATATTTTCTTCCACTTCTTGTTGTGTGCAGGATCCACATTCCGGGAGGCTGATTGGGACAGGCCATAGACAGGGGGGACTTTATGTTTTGGATGACCTGCGACTCCCATATACTGCAGCCTAACAACTACTGCTGACTTATTATCTAGTTTTCGCTTGAATTCTTTATCTTCTAGTTTTTATTTATGACATTCTCGCCTTGGACATGTTTCTGCTTCTAGATTAAAATATTTGACTTCTATTGGAGCCTTAGGAAAATTACAAACCCGTGATATTTCAGATTGTTGTGGTTGTAAACTTGCAAAATTTTCAGCTTTACCGTATTTCTGTTTCATATGCGCCTTTTGATTTAGTTCACTCTAATGTTTGGGGTCCATCACCGGTTCTCACCAAAGGTGGATCTAGATATTATGTTTCATTTATTGATGATTACACTCGTTATTGTTGGGTTTATCTTATGAAAAATCAGTATGAATTTTTTGACATTTATCATATGTTTCGTGCAATGGTCAAAACTCAACATAACTCTGTTATAAAGTGCTTTCGTTGTGATTTAGGTGGTGAATATACCTCTAATAAGTTTTTTGAATTACTTGCTTATGATGGCACTCTCCACCAAACATTTTGTACTGATACTCCTCAACAAAATGGAGTTGCTGAAAGAAAACACCGTCATATTACAGAGACTGCTCGTTCCCTTTTTTTTGTCCGCTTCAGTTCCTAGTCAGTTTTGGGGAGAAGCAGTTCTTACTGCTGTTCATGCTATTAATAGAATTCCATCCTCTATCATATCAGGTTTGTCTCCTTTTGAAAAATTGTATGCTTCTACCCCTAATTATTATTCTTTGAAAGTTTTTGGTTCTATTTGTTTTGTTCTTCGCCCTCAAGTAGAGCGCAGTAAGTTATCTTCTCGTTCAACCATGTGTGTTTTTATTGGTTATGGGGATGGTCAAAAGGGTTATCGTTGTTATGATCCTCATACAAGAAAACTTTATGTATCTCGTAATGTTATTTTTCTTGAGTATATCCCTTTTTACTATGTTTCCTCTAATTCTCAAATTAATAAGAGTTCTGAACTAACCCATATTGATTCATTTGGTTTTAATGATAACGCTTCTAGCGATTGTAATATTGAGAATTTTAGGACAAATACTTATACTTCACATGATGACATCCCTCTTGTCCCTCCGGCTGCCCAACCACCTCCTACGATTGTTGATCCTCTTCGTTACCCTTCTCGTCAATGTAAGTCTACTCAGTTACCTGATTTGGTCTATTCCACTTACTCAGCTTCGTTTGCTTCTTTCTTAAACTATATTCACAGTCTGTATGAGCCCTCTTCCTACAAAGAGGCTGTTCTTGATCCTCTTTGGCAGTAGGCTATGGCAGAAGAACTATCTACATTGCACAAAACTAAAACTTGGAAATTAGTACCTCTTCCTCTTGGAAAACGTGCTATTGGGTCTCGTTGGGTATATAAGATCAAAACTAAGTCTGATGGGTCAGTTGAGCGCTACAAGGCACGTCTTATTGATAAGGATTTCTCTCAAAAATATGGTATGGATTATGAAGAAACTTTTGCTCTTGTAGCCAAGATGACCACTATTCGTACTCTTATTGCAGTTGCATCTATTTGTCAATGGCATATTTTCCAAATGGATGTCAAAAATGCTTTTTTAAATGGTGAGCTTCATGAAGAAGAGTATATGGTCCCTCCATAAGGAGTTTCTCATAATCAAGAGGAAGTATGTAAGTTAAAAAATGCTCTATATGGTCTTAAATAGGCTCTTCGAGCTTGGTTTGAGAAATTCTTTATTGTGATCACTTCTCTTGGTTTTCGCTCTAGTGAACATGATTCTTCATTGTTTATAAGGTCCACCACTTATGGTCGCATTATACTTTCTCTATATGTTGATGATATGATTATTACAGGTGATGATGTTAGTGGAATCAATGAATTGAAATTGCAGTTAGCCAAACAGTTTGAGATGAAGGACTTGGGAACTCTTCGCTATTTCTTGGGGATTGAAGTTGCCTACTCTCCTAGAGGTACCTTCTTTCTCAATCCAAGTACATTGCCAACATTCTTGACCAAACTCGTCTTTCTGATACTAGAGCAGCATATACTCCTCTTGAGTTGAATGTGAAATATGCTCCATCGGATGATGTTCCTTTACCAGATTCCACTTTGTATCGTACTTTGGTTGGCAGTTTAATTTATCTCACGATTACCAGACCTGACATTGCTTATGCTGTTCATGTTGTTATTCAGTTTGTTGTCTCCCACTACAGTACATTGGGCAGCAGTTCTTCAGATTCTTCGTTATCTTCGAGGAACTCAATTTCAAAGCCTTCTCTTTCCATCGTCATCCTCATTAGAGTTACGAGCTTATTCTGATGCTAATTGGGCTGGTGACACCACAGATCATAAATCTACCACATAATTTTGTATCTTTCTTTGAGACTCTCTTATTTCTTGAAAGAGTAAGAAACAAGACATTGTCTCTTGTTCCTCTACAGAAGCTGAGTATCGTGCTATGGCATCTACTACCGCTGAAATAATTTGGTTGCGTTGGCTTTTGTCTGATATGGGTATCTCTCTTTCTGAACCAACTCTGATGCACTGCGATAACAAGAGTGCTATTCAAATTGCTCATAACTCGGTCTTTCATGAACGCACCAAACACATTAAGATTGATTGTCATCTTACTCGTAATCATCTTCTTTACAAATTACTGATTTATTCACAAAGATGCATTCCATTCACTATAAGAAAAACACATATTTGTGGCCAACTTTATAAATATTTTGTGGCCGAATAAAACCCTCACAAATTTGTGACCGAAAAAGTCCTCACAAAGGCCAAAACTGAAATTGGTCTTTATTTGTGGCTGCAAAAGCCTCACAAATTTTTAAACATTTAACTGGATTTTGTGGCTGCCTAAGCCCTCACAAAATCACAACATTGTGATTTTGTGAGGGCTTAGGCAGCCACAAAATCCAGTAAAATATTTAAGGAGTTTGTGAGGGCTTTTACACCCACAAAAAATGCATTTGTGAGGGCCAAATCCGTCACAAAGGAGTGACGTGACCAGTGGAATTTGTGGCTGCAAAGGCCGCCACAAAGGAATTACCACGTGGAATTTGTGGCTGCAAAGACCGCCACAAAGGAATGCCCAATCCAGCTGGCATTTGTGGCCGCTTTTGGCCGCCACAAATGCTCAAGGTAACACTATATATATTTTTCTCCCCTCCTTCATTTTTTCACATCCAACTTCTCTCTAAAACCTCATTCTAACTATTCTCTCATCCTTCTCTCTACATAAAATTACTAATATTTTATTATTTAAATTAATCTTTATTTTTAATTTAAATATTTTATTTTAAATTTTTAATTATATTAAGATTAGTTTATTATATATTAAATTTAATTTATAATTACATTATATTTTAAATTTAATTTAATTATAATTTAAATTTTAATATTGTGATTTTGTGAGGGCTTAGGCAGCCACAAAATCCAGTTAAATGTTTAAAAATTTGTGAGGCTTTTACAGCCACAAAAAATGCATTTGTGAGGATCAAATCCTTCACAAAGGAGTGACGTGACCAGTGGAATTTGTGGCTGCAAAGGCCGCCACAAAGGAATGCCCAATCCAGCTGGCATTTGTGGCCGCTTTTGGCCGCCACAAATGCTCAAGGTAACACTATATATATTTTTCTCCCCTCCTTCATTTTTTCACATCCAACTTCTCTCTAAAACCTCATTCTAACTATTCTCTCCTCCTTCTCTCTACACAAAATTACTAATATTTTATTATTTAAATTAATCTTTAATTTAAATATTTTATTTTAAATTTTTAATTATATTAAGATTAGTTTATTATATATTAAATTTAATTTATAATTACATTATATTTAAAAGCCCTCACAAATGTCTAATCAGGCAAATTCAGCATGTCCTTTGTGGCGGCCTATGCCCTCACAAAGGCAGACTTTTGTGGCTGCAAAAGCCCTCACAAATGCCAACCTGTTTCAAACACTTTGTGGCTGCAAAAGCCCTCACAAAATTTTGTGACCAGCTTCTTTGTGGCTGCCAAAAGCCCTCACAAAATCCACCTTTGTGGCTTTTTTTCCCTTTGCGAGGGCCAAAAGCCCTCACAAAATTCACGTATTCTTGTAGTGATTAAATGTTTTCGTTTTTTAGTTGACAAACTCTCGATGCTCCATGTTAATGCATCGTGAGTTTGAGAGGAGATGTTAGATAATATTATTATATATTAGTAATAAGGATATTTTATATATTTCTATTATTTTGTATATATACTCATTGTAACCCTATTAAATTAAGTTTGGTTCATTTTATGTTATGAAACCCTAGAGTGGTTGTCTCTTGGTTGTCTATCTTCTTCCTCTTTTCATTGTTAACAAAAACAATATTTTTATTTCAATACTACTCATGAAATGATAATTGTGAAGACTCAATTAATGAGCATTTTATTAAGGAAGTTTTTCTAAAAAGTCTTCATGTAACAGAAATATGCATCATAGTAAACCAAATAAAGAAAAGAGTAAATCGTAGTCTAAGTTAATTTGAATTAGTAGTTTAAGTTTGGGTGATACTAATATAATTGAATTTTTGGTTGTATTAGAATCCGAGTTAGACCACATTGCGATAATTGCGGGAATAAAAAAAGGTAAGGGCATCTTCCATCCTTTAGAATAAGTGCTTAACATGCTTTGTGTGTTGGCACTAAATAACATATGAGAATATGTAATATATTATGGAATTATGTGCACTAACATGTTGGATTTTTATTAGAACTTGAAAATTCTTTATTTGAGATAAATGTATACGTTTGCTTATATTTGTTGTTATTTTTAATGTTTGTATGAATGTTTACTTTGTCTATGCTACTTGATTTGTACGTATAAAACTATTATTTTTGGTTGGTGATACTTCTTGTGATTTTAGTTTAGGCTATATGCCATCCCATAGGACAAGGGATTATATTTTTCTAGACTTGTCGGCGTAGAGGAAGACATCACTAGCCTTTCTTGATCGAGATGATTGGTCGTCCTAGAGTTGGTTACCCAACTTCAAGAAGAGAGGCCTACTCAGGGTTGCTAGTAGAGATGGTGGCTATTGAGGGTAGGACCATTCAGGTGAACATTGTGAATAAGTGATAGAGTTCTTAGTTCCAACTGACGTTGTTTTGGAAAGTAGGAGAGTTCATATGATAGATGATAAAAGGAGATCCATTACCATATGTCTTCAGTGTACACCATTCTTCGGACAACAACATAGTGATGAGAGGCATGCACATTTGGTAGTTAGAAGGGATACAAGATTATATGATTTTGGTAGGGAGAAAGCCTCAATTTTAAAGGTTACTACCACTTCTCTGTTGTTTCTTAGAGAGATCTCTCTATTGGTGTAAAAGTGGTTTTAACTACAATCTTCTTATTGATGTTTTGTTGATAACAAAAACAATAAGAACAACTATTCTCTAACTATTTTCTAAGTGTGCAGAAAAACAAAGATCATTATGGTTTTCACAACATTAATCCAAGAACATTATGGTTTACAAATAATAAAGTCTTCTTGAATTCAAGATCATTATGGGCTACGAAAATACATCAATCTACACTGAAAATCACCAGTATTAATTACAGAGGAACAAAATTATATATTCAAGATCATTTTGGACATATTCTTTCCATAAGATCAACAGAAGGAAAAAAAAGCATAAAAAACAAACAACAAGATCAATCTCCAGATTAATGGTTAATAAGTACAATAAGGACAAAAATGATAAGACATTGACACTGTAAAAGCAGCCCGCGCACAGAGTAGAAAAGCATGACACATAACAGCTGTCAAAGATCTAAATCAAGCACTCACTCAAAAATAGAAATGAATAACGTTCTGATAGGAGAATGTTTACAACACATGTCTATTGAAGCAATTAGTAAGGACAACAAGGATACTGTTGTTGCACATTTTTTACATAAAGTACATCATGCTTTTGAGGTAAAGGACAGACACTAGACAACTACTAAATTACTCATCCACATTTTCCATACAACACAACTAAAAATATTTTGGTTTTACAAAATAACATTCTGGTTATTCTCTTTTAAATATAAAATTAAAATATATCATATTACACAGTTCAAACCACAATTTAAAGAGTATGAAGACTGCTCAAATCAATGGTGAATCCCATGACTCAAGCTGAATGTCCAAATGAGGAAAACAACCTAAAAGTTGATCTACAAGTTGATGAGTTGTGTAAGACCCTGAACTTTCTAAACTCTAATTTGTGCAATTTTAGCGTATTTTGTGTTGAATTGCTTAGGCCTTTAGCCAAATTTTTATTTGATGAATTAAGTACCAAAGCTATATTTTGTTAGAGTTAATAATACATTTAAAAATAGGTATATATATTTATATTTTTTTGAGCACTGATTAAAATTATTTATTAGAGTATAATTTAATTAAGTTACGAAAAAAATTTATTATCGATCAAAATTTTAAAATGTCATTTGTTATTGATAAATTTACATGTAAATTGAGTTGCGACGAAAGTAGATATTTTTATTAAATTAGATTGAGAAGTGGGTGATGTGATGTGTGTAAGAGTTATTAGATGTTATGATGATGATTTTATAATATACTTAATTAGGAAGGATCTTTTTTTCACTTTTTCCTTAAGCTTCTTCCTTATTTCATTTCCTTGGTTTTCTTTCTGTTTCAAAAATGAAAATGTTGGTGGTTTAAAAAACAAACAAAAAACTTCAATTTTCTACTAGATCAAAATCTCCATTCAAGAAGTGTTAGGAAGGAAGTTGATCATCTCTACAAGACGGTTCTTGTGAGCTAATTTATTTGAGGCGAGATACTTACTTCCTCCTCTTTTTTCCCCTAAATTCATAAACTTTATACGGTGGGGGGATGAATGAAATTTTTGAGTTCTTAACAAATCATTTGTTGTTGTGTTGTTGTTGTTGATGATTTTGTTAGTAATGGTTAGAAAAAAATTGATTTTGATGTGTTTGAGTCACGTAATGAGTTGTTTTCAACTAAATGAATTTGAACTAAAGTTGAAATTTTACAAGAAAATTTAGAGTTGTGAAAGCTGTGAAAAAAATTCAAATTTTAACTAAGTTAAAGAGTTTGAGTTAAAAGTTATATTGAAATTAAAATGTTTAGAGTTATAAATGTTACTCTTTTAATTGCTCTTGGACTGAGTTTCAAAAGAAAATGTTTAGAGTACTTTATTAACTCAAAATTTTAGTGCTTTAATAGTCGAATGTGTGTATGTTTGATTTGAAAAATATTCGTTTTACTTAGTTTTAACTAAATAATGTAGATCATTTGATTTTAAAAGTTTGGTGTGTGAAAAAGATATAATTTTAGAATTTTGTTGTGGTTGGATAAATTTTGTTGTGGTTGGATAAATTTTAGTTGTGAACAAATTGTTATAAGTATTTATCTTTATGTAGTTAGCTCCTCGAGTTTTGAAAAGGAATCGAGACCGGGTTAGCGGTGGAGAGAACTCTGATATATTAATGTTATCGTGGTGATTAAAGAAAAATGATTTTTCTTAGTTTATGCATTTCCAAGAATAGTGGTTATGATTGATGATTAAGAATGTATACACAAGATTAACAAATTTTTGAAATTATGATTTAATGAAAATTAGTGAATTGTGGTTTTAAGATTGTATATGTATACTTTAATTTTTAGAAAAGACTGAATGATTTTAATTAAAGTTTCAAGTTTATTAAGTAAATGTTAACATATTGAGTAAGAAATTATTTTTTTAAAAGAGTCAAAGCTTCGTGAATTAAAATACAAACTTTATTGAAAAATATATATTTTAAAAAGGAATAAAATATTTTAAAGAGTTAGAACTTTGAAATTAGAAAAAATATTCATTGATATTTGTTTTGTGTGATTATGTTATTATGAGGAAAATACTTTGATTGAATTTTTAGTCTTTAAAAATGTAGTGGATCAAACTTGTAGTTATTTGGAAAAAAAATGAGTTATGGCAAATTTGAGAAAAATTTGTCGTTGTGTGAAATTTTTTGAGAATAATAATTTAAAACATTTTGAAAAAATTGTTAGTGAATTCACTGAAAAACTAAATAATGTTAATTTCTAAAAATATATTTTATACGTTGAAAGTGTGATGTGGTTCATAATACTATTAGTCCTTACTCATTGTAAACTATTTTAATAAAATATGTTCTAAAGGGGTTAGGAGTAAGAAATGATTTATAAGGTAGTTAAAGTTTAAGGGATTAATTTGACTAAGTCAAATACTATTTGATTAAAGGTGTCGGCACGAACGAGATTTTTCGCTGTGTTTGATTGTGGTAGTGATAAGTGTTGAAAAAGCTATAACTAAGGTAAGGACTGCTTCCAAATTTTTAGTTTATACATAGGGACCTTATATGTGTGATTTATGTGATGATTAATATTGATGTGATGAAGCATTCTTGAGTGATAATATGTGTTGCTATATGTTATGAATTTTATTGAGAATAATATGCCTTGAGTATGTTATGTGAAAAGTATGAAAAATTATTATTGTATAATGAGTATTAAAAGGGGAGTATTTTAATAGCTACATTTACATAATGAATATTGTGAAAGAGTTAGAGTATGCTCATGCATTTCATAATTAGTGGTGACCGTGATGGGCCACAAGATGGTTTCATGAGTTGATTGGTCCATCTTATCCTTACGAGGATTTATTTGTTGTGTAGGTTTGTGATAGACCACACTTTAGTAAATTGTACTGATCTATGATAGGTGGCACCTTGGTAATTAGTAATGGTCTGTGAGAGGCGGTACGTTTATGATTTATGCCCCTCGAGGAAGGTTTGGCATATAAGCATTGCATTAGGGTGTTTGGCACACGAGTCATGTTTGTTATAATATGATAATGGTATATACATACTTTGTTATTGTTTGTTATCATGCTGTAATTACTAATTGTTATTGCTTGTTGTTTTGATGTAAATGTTAAATGTTATTTGTTGATTTCGATTGGCGACCCTTTACTTCTCGGATCGACATTCATCGACTGATTGGGTATACGACCCCATCTCAAGCATGACTACTTATACGGGGAGGGTAGTGAGGACAAGTAGGAGAGCTGAAGTAATATATCTCAAGGAGCTCACTCACGAAATGATCAACTATCTAATACCCCTAGGATTGGTGCTCGGGATAAATGGAGCATGGGAAGATGTAGAGGATGCTTCAGTTAGAGTTTAGGTGGAGGCCACCGTAGGAGCTGAGGATATAGTGGTTGGTTCGGGGATTGGAGGGAAGGATAAGTGGAGAATGGTCTAATTAGAGGTATAGGAGAAATACTATATTGATAGGAAAGACAACCACCAAAGAGAAAATAGAGGAGTAACCCTATTTCCAATTTTGTATCATAAAAACATTAATTGATTGTACATTCGTTAACCATTGGATCGGGCTGATTGGATAGCATGTTCGGAACATTCATGTCGTCATTTTTAATGGTTGGATAGGTGAAACATGTTTGGATGTGGAGAAATCGTGCTCGCACAGTAGCAGGTTTTTGGATGTTTTTCTTCGTGTTGTTTTCATTTGTAGGCTTTATTTCTTTGTTGTTTTAGCTGGTTGTAGGCACACTTTGTGCATCATTTTGAGACTTTCTTGTACCCTTATTTGATTATAGTGGAGCTATTTCTTTGATCTGGACGACCCGTGGTTTTTACCATTGCATTGAGGGATTTAAAATATTGGTGTTCTTTATGCTCTTTTATTTTGACTAATTTGCTGCCATATATTTGTCGTTGCTCCTTACGGGTTCTTACAAGTTGGGGGAATTTTATATTCGTTGTGTATTACTTATTATTGTGTTTTTGTGTTTATTCTCCATTAGTTTGGTGGGTCCATGTTCCTTTTTTTGACGTGATCATGGGGGTATAGCATTCTTGGAGTAGTACTTTTGTGCAAGTCTCTGCCGAGAATACCCAGGGTTATGAGCGATGTCTGATAGGTCTCACAACCCCAATGTATTTTCCTATTTGTGTATTGTAGACTATTGGCCCAAAAACTATTTTATTCTGTTTGTATATATGCACTCGTGCTGTTAAAAATCAGGGTGTTACAAGTTGTGAGCAATCACACAAGTACATTTTACTTACAAGTTTATGTAGAAAGCTCTGCATAATTCTGATTGGAAACATTCATTCACGTTTTCCATCAAATCCAAAAGCAAGAATTTTTTTGTTTATCAAGAATCATCTAGACAACAATATAAACATATGTTTATTTGCTTTAGAATAGATCTAACACTTGGAAAGTGTGTCCAACAACTATATTCATTTTAAACTAAATATTCAAAATATTTTGTCATCTATAAATCTACCAACACTTTTTCAATAACAAATCAAAAACTATTCCAAAAAACTTCATCTCTCTTCACTATATCTTGATGTAGCTAAATATCACTAGAAGGGGGGAGGGGGGTTGAATAGGGATTTTGCTGTTTAAAAATAATTTCTAAGTGTTTTAAAAACTATCCTCTCACTGAGGATGGCTAGCTCGAGGATGAGATTTTTCAACTTGTTAGATCTAAGTTGAGCAAAAGAGTAGAAGTAGAGTAAGAGAGACACACACACAATTTTATACTGGTTCATCCAAAGATGGCTACGTCCAGTCCTCACACCCTTGTGAGATTTCACTAACTTTCAAACAGATCAATCCTCAACCCGAGGATGATTACAACTCGTGTATTCTTTAGCTTCACCAAGCTTACAATCAATTTCTGAATATTTCATAGAGTAACTCACAAGGAAATTACAAAGTGATATGAGAGTGATTGATACTTAATACTTTCTCAAAAGATAGACAAAGATATAGTGTAGGATCAAAGAAAGTAAGAAGTGAGGGTGTTTTGCTCTTGATTAGCTTTAAGATGCTTGATCTTTTTATGCAAGTGTGTTGTGTATTGAAGAAGATCAACTTGCTGCAATTTATAGAGTTCTTGTGATGTTCATTTCATAAGCCAAGCCTTTTATGACCGTTGGGAAATCCATTTGAGAAATGCCAAGGTTTTTCTTTATAATTACGAAAATGCCATTCAGCTCATTTGAAATATGCCTTCCATGTTTTAGTACGAGGTAGCTGGTTTCTTGGCATTTGGGGACATGAGCTGTCCTAATCTCTTTCCTTGTTTTAAGGTTTGAATGTTGTGTGATGTCTTTTTCCTTTTCTTTCTTCCATGCCTTGAAAAACTTCACATGTTAGCTTTTATCTCTCCTGCATTTAATGCCTTATTGCAACATGTGATGTCTCTTTCATTCCTTTCTTCAAGACCTTGTGAAGGCTTCACGTGAAGTCTTCTTCCCTTGCCTTAAGACATGTGATCAAGTTATTTAGGACAAGTTTGTTGTTGCCTTTTTTAAGATTTAATATTATAATCCTTTTCAAACCACATAAAGGTATATGTAGCCTTTTTCCTAAGAATCCTAAGACATGATGAGTTGCCTTCATAAAGTGTTGGGATGCATTTCAAAATGTTGACTCTAGACACATGCTACTATCATCATTCATCGTGCCTTTCTTTTGTATTCTTGCAACTTTTCTTCAAAGGCCTTTCTTTAAAATAATAGTATTTTGCCTTTATTGAATGAATCAACAATTCATTCTTTAATACCATTTTGCCCTTGTTGAATAAATCATTCTTTAGTACTATTCTGCCCTTGATGAATGAATTCAAATAATTCATCTTTTAATATTGTTCTGCCCCTTGTTGAATGAATTTAAACCAGCGAGGATGCAGATCTGCAGCTCGTGAGGCCATCTTCAGCATTTTCAATACTTAGCATTTAACATAGAATTTTCTTCTTTTTCCTTAATGAATAGTAACCTGTTTGTCTTATGTGAATACACTCAAAAGCACAGATTAGTCTTTAAAACACAATCATAATATTTTCATTAATTTTGTTATCATTAAAACCAATTTGAAGAGATTTTGTCTCAACAATCTTCCCCTTTTTGATGATGACAAAATTCTTTTAGATTATGATTTTTGTATTATGTAAGAGTGAAATAATTAAACTCCCCCTCAATCATACAGGTGATAATTTTGAAAAAATTTCTCTTTTAACATTCAAGTAAAAGCAATTTTTGAAATTATACAATATTGAGGTAAATAGAACATTCATAAACACCTAAAATAAATTCCAGCAACATGAGCATCATACCATAGGTTCATGAATTTAGCCATAACATAACAATCTTAACAATTCAGCCATAACATAACAATCATAACAATTCAGATGAGTTTAGTCATAACATCAACAAACATTGAGTTTAAACACCCATAACGTCAGTAAGCAAAACATAATATGAGTTTAAACATGTTATCAAAGAGTTAACTAACATAAGACAAAATATAATCCATAATCTGACTCCCTCTGAATTAAGTCAACATCAAAAAGCATAAAACAAATTAAAAACTGAGTCATTCAGCGGAAGAGTAATCTTCAGATGATGAAGATGTAGAGTTGGGAGCAAAAGAGAACTGGGCTGGTAGGGTAGGAGGTTGATCATTTTCAGCAGCTGATGAACCCAAATGTTTGGTAACCCATTCCAAAATGACTCCAAACTGATAATGGTTTTTTGAAAGTGAGAGAAGTTATCCAACAATTTCTTTTGATCTTTCTGAATGGTCTTTAGTAGCTTAAGAAACCTTTTGTTCTCAGTTCCTGCCGATTTCATGCTGGTGGTTGAATCATCACGGGCCCTTTTGGATTTTGAGCTTTTAGCCTTATCCTTTGAGACATTTTCAGAATGTGGGGCCAAAGGGGATTTGGATTTTTCTTGTAAATTTGGATCAGAATGAGATGAAGCAATATTTGGAGAAATAGGAGATGAGTTCAGACTTACTTGAGATGGTAAAGTGGATTCTTTTGCATGCATGTTCCTATGAGGACTTTTGGAAGAATGATGATCGTAGGATACGTTCAGATCAAAAGCCAAATCTTCACCATCACCATCTTTAACGGTATGTGTTGATGGATCCTTGCTGTCTTGTGGAGATTGAGGAAGTGTTGAGCCAGCAGAGTTAAAAGAGGGGGTGCGAGAGTGAGAGAGTGGAGAGGCAGATTTTTGTTTCTTTGAGGCAGCTTTTTCTTTCCTTGAGTTGGGGTTTTGCTCAGGCATATTAATGCGCATTTGTTTGATGTTTTTCATAGAAAAGAAATTGTTACACTGAATGCGCTCTTCATCATCAAGTGGTACCTTAAAGAACTTAAATATTTTGGTCAAGATCATCCCATAGGGAGCTGATCGACCAACAATGGCAGCATTCAACATATAGCTAAATATGATATTGCCCAGATGAAGGGGTGTTCCAGTTAACAAATGATGAAGAATCAAAATGTCAAGTTCTGTTACTTTTTCATAACTACCAGCGCGAGGAGCAATCGAGTGAACACAAATGTTGTGATAAATCTGACACATGGGAGGAAGGTTTGAAGCTATGAGAGGTTTTTGAGGATTTATCAGGATGTTTTGAAGGACAGAATTTCGAGTGACCATATACTGCATATACCAAGTTTCAGCCAAACAGTGTGCTCCATCATCTTGTATATTAAGGATTTTGCATAGAGAAGTAGGGTTTACGTCCAAATGTACTCCCTTAAGTACAAAACTGAAACCAGTGCTTCCTTTACATCCATTGCAAGCAGCATAAAAGGCTTTTACTAACCTTGGGTATTGCGGTTCATTCACTCTACAGAATGAGGTCCAGCCGAACTTATCAAATACCTTTACAACATTAAAGCCACCATTTTTCAGATTGATTAAATCAATATGCTTGCCATGAACCATAGATTTGTCAAGCCATTTTGAGGTGTAACTTAACTCCGAATCTTTGGATTCAAAAAGAGGAACAAGAGTAGGTTTGGATGAACGAGATTTCTTTGGTGTCGGTTTACCATGTTTAGATGATTTGGTTTTCGGCCTCTTTGGAGTGGAAGGCTTGGAGGAAGATTTTGGGATTGATTTAGCAGAAATATTTCCTGATGAATTATTCGAGTCAATCACATGCGCAGTAGAGTCTTCAGTGATCTGTTTGGTTGAATGAACAGCCCCAGATTGAATTCTGGAAGACCGTCTGGTTGAGGCAGTTGATTTGGTCGTTGAGGGCTTCTTTGGAATTTTGGACGATGGTTGAGGAGGAGCCCTAGGAGGGGATACATATTTTTGTTTAACCTCTTGCCCAATGGATTTAGAACTTGAGTAATTTTCAGAATCAGTTTCTAGATCAAAAGGACGCATTTTTCGTTTGACAGTAGTTTTGATGCGTGCCATTTTTGTTGTGAGAACTTACACAGAGGAAGATGGAAATCGTGAAGGGAAGAAAGAAAGGAAACTGAATAACTTTGGAGAGAGAAACGAATGGAAGAGAGAGAGAAGATAATTAAACACAGAGAGAGAAAATGATTTAAAACCGGAGAGAGAAAATAAATTAAAAGGAAAAGATTTTAATAAAAAAGGAAATTTGAATTTGAAAAAAAAAAGTAATTAAAGGAGAGAGAAAAGAAATTTAATGAGAGATGTGATTGAAAGGTTGAAAATGTGAGAGGAAAAAAAAAATTGATTGATTGATGAGAGAGAATAGAAATGCATCAAAAACGTGAGAGAGAGAGAGAGAAGGAAACGTGAGCCGTTGATGAGGCGTGATGATGGACTGCTTTTAATGCAGTCTGCGCATTTATGGGAGATGGGGAGTATTCATCACGTGCCAACCATTTGACCAATGGGTAAAAGGAAGCATGCACATGGCCTTGATTGATTCATCAAGAGGAGGTTTTCACATAAAAGGCCTAGGGTCCCTCTATTAAAAAAAAAACAGCAGAAATAAATTATTTAAATAATTTTTTGAAAGTTTATGATGGAGAGTTCTTCTAAGATAAATTTAAACCGATCCTCTTGGAGAGGTTTGGTAAAAATATATGCTAATTGATTTTCAGTGTCAATAAAAATCAGTTATAAATCCCCTTTTTGCACATGATCTCTTATAAAATGATGTTTAATGTCAATGTGCTTAGATCGAGAATGCTGAATGGGATTTTTTGAAAGATTTATCGCACTTGTATTATCACAGAGGATGAGAATTTTTGTGTACCTTAGTGAGTAATCCTCAAGTTGATTTTTGATCCATAGTAGTTGTGAGCAACATTGAGCTGCTGATACATACTCAGTTTCAGTGGTTGAAAGAGCAATGGTGCTTTGCTTTTTGCATGACCAACTTATTAGTGATCTTCCAAGAAATTGGCAAGCCCCATTTATGCTTTTTCTTTCAACTTTGTCTCCAACGTAGTCCGCATCACAATAGGCTTTAATATCAAGATTAGAGCACTTCTTGTACCATATTCCTAGATTTATAGTGCCAACGAGGTATCTAAAGATCCTTTTTACAGCTGTGAGATGAGATTCTTTGGGAGAGGATTGGAATCTTGCACAAAGACCGACTGCAAAGACTATGTCCGGTCTGCTTGCTGTTAAATACAGTAAGGATCCTATCATCCCCCTGTATTCCTTTTCGGAAATTGGAGTTCCTTCATCATCTTTGTGGAGTATGGAGGATGGATGCATAGGAGTTCCCATACTTTTGGCTGAACTCATTTTGTATTTGTTGACTACATCTTTGGTGTATTTTTCTTGACATATGAAGATACCATCATCTCGTTGTTTAATTTGCAAGCCAAGGAAGAATTTTAATTCTCCCATCATACTCATCTCAAACTCACTTTGCATGAGATTGGAGAAATCTTTGCACATCAGTTCATTTGTGGATCCAAATATTATGTCATCGACATATATTTGAACAATTAATAAATCTTTTTCATGAGTCTTCTTGAAAAGAGTTGTATCAATTTGACCCCTAATGAATCCATTTTCTTTTAGAAAAGAGCTTAACCTCTCATACCAAGCTCGAGGAGCTTGCTTTAAGCCGTAAAGAGCTTTTGAAAGTTTGAACACATGATTCGGCCTCTTTATATCTTCAAAACCGGGAGGTTGATGAACATACACTTCTTCATTTAAGAATCCATTCAAAAAGGCACTTTTGACATCCATTTGAAATAGTTTTATACCTTTATGAGTAGCATAAGCTATGAGGATTCTTATTGCTTCAAGTCTTGCTACGGGTGCAAACGTTTCATCATAATCGATTCCTTCTTGTTGATTGTACCCTTGTGCCACTAGTCTTGCTTTATTGCTAATGACTTCTCCATCCTCATTTAGTTTGTTTCTAAATATCCATTTAGTCCCAATAATGGATTTATCCGGAGGATGGGGTACAAGATTCCATACCTTATTTCTTTCAAATTGGGAGAGTTCTTCCATCATAGCTTCAACCCATGATTTGTCACCAATAGCTTGATCAATTGTTTTGGGTTAAACTTGTGATATCATGGCCATGTTGATAGTGCTTTCCCTTAGAGAATTTCTGGTTCTAACGCCATCCTCTGTATTCCCAATGATTAGATCAGGAGGATGATGAGTGATTCTTTTCCATCCTCTAGGAAGTTGTTGAGATGTTGGGTCAGACTCATCCTCTTCACGAGGACCGGGTACTTGAGAGGTTGATTGTTCATCTTCTTAATTTTTATCCAACTTCTATAAACACAAGTCATCAAACTCGTCAAAAATAACATGCATGGATTCCTCCACAGTTTGAGTCCTAAGATTATATATCCTATAACCTTTTGACGTTGTGGAGTATCCTAGAAAAATTCCTTGATCAGATTTTGGATCAAACTTTCCCAAATTTTCTTTATTATTTAGAATGTAGCAATAACACCGAAATATATGAAAATAGGAAATATTTGGCTTTCTCCACTTCCATAATTCATATGGAGTTTTGTTTAAAAATTTTCTAATGGATGTACGATTAGAAACATAACAAGCAGTGTTGATGGCTTCGGCCCAAAAATATTTTTCATGTTGGCTTCATTTAAAATCATTCTAACCATTTCTTGTAAAGTTTTATTTTTCCTTTCAACAACCCCATTTTGTTGGGGAGTTCTAGGACAAGAAAAGTTGTGAGAAATACCATTTATTTCACAAAGATTTTTAAAAGATTCATTTTCAAATTCACCTCCATGGTCACTTCTCACCGAGACTATTTTTGAACCTTTTTCATTTTGAATCTTTTTGCAGAAATGGTGGAATGCCTCAAAGGCTTCATCTTTATGTTTTAAAAATAAAACCCAAGTAAACCGAGAAAAATCATCAACAATTACAAAACCATATCTTTTTTCCACTAAGACTTGGAGTTTTAATAGGACCAAAAAGATCAATGTGAATAAGTTCAAGATGATGATTTGTTGAAACAAAGTTTTTAGAGTGAAAACTACTTTTGACTTGTTTTCCTTTTACACAAGCTTCACACACTTTGTCTTTTTCAAAATTAATTTTTGGAGGACCTTTTACTAATTCTAAATTTGCTAATTTAGAAATAGTGTTTAAGCTTGTGTGACCCGCTCGTTTGTGCCAAATCCATTTATCATTTTCAATAGAAACAAAGCAAGAATCAGTGGGTAAATCATCAAGATAAAGTTCATATAAATTCTTTTTTCTAATTCCAGAAAATAAAACTCTACCCGAGGATGAATACTTAACCTTACATAGAGTAGGCTTAAAAATAACTTCGTAACCACTATCACATAATTGACTAATGCTTAGCAAGTTATGTTTTAAGCCATCCACATATTTTACATGTTCCTTTTATTTGAGCTTTATCATTATTACCAAATGTGACCGATCCTCCATCCTTTATTTCTAATGACATGAAACAGTGCTTATCTCCCGTCATATGCCTTGAGCATCCATTGCCCATGTACCAAGGCTTTCTTTTGTTGATTAGATGATGAACCTGTTTTAGAGTTTAAAAGAGACTTAGGTACCCATATAGCTTTGGGTCCTTGTTGGTTAGTTTTTCCTCTTTTGAGGACATTTCTTTTATGATAGCAAATAGAATCATGGTGCCCATGTTTACCACAGAATGAGCAAGCTGACTTTGCATTATTAGCTTTCCTCTTAGCATGACAAATTTTGGAGGTATGCCCAAATTTTTTGCAAAACATGCATTTCGGCCTATTCTCTAGTTTTTTTGGCAAGAAAAAGTTTCCATATAATTTTTGTTTTTGAGAGCTTTCAAAACCAATACCATCCTTGTCAAAAATTCCAGATTGAGACCCCATTATATTTTGAAATGTTTTTGTAGATTTGACAAATTTGGAAACATCATTTTTTAGTTCCCTAACCTCAGTTTTCAAAATTTCCTTTTCTGCATCCTCGTTTGAAGGATGAGTTTCAACTATTTTCATGTTTAAAAATTTTTGTTTCTCAGAATTTTGAAATTGAGATTGCTGCAAATCTTGAATGATTTTAACATATTCATCATTCTTTTTCCTAAGCTCCTCATTTTGTCTCTTTATCTCAACAAGTTGGTTTTTTTTTTGAAATATACATGTTTGAGATAAAGTGCTGGAGTCATTTAAGAGGCTATCAAATTCAATTTCTAAATTTTCACAATTAGGACATAGATCAGAAATACTTACCTTGTCATTTTCTGGTTTTGCCATGAGACAAAGGTTGGCTTCTTCTTCCTTTTCTTGCTCCGAGGATGACTCATCACTATCATCCCATGTAATCATCATGGACTTGTTTTGGTATGGAAATTTTCTAGAGTTCCTTTTGTTGAGAGGGCATTCAGTTTTGTAGTGTCCCATCTTATTGCATCCATAACAAGTTATTTGACTTTTGTCAATTTTTTCTTTTTGAGATGCTCCTCTATTCTGTCCTCTTCTGTTTATCATCCTCTGAAGTCTTCTAGAAATCAGAGCGAGTTCATCCTCATCTTCAGACAGAGGATACTCTGCGTTTTCCTTTGTTATGCCATCTTCATTTTTCTTGGAAGATGAACTTTCTGTTTGACTGGTTTTTAGAGCAATCATTCTTCCCTTTTAATTTGTTTGGTTTTTCCGCCAACAACAATGGTTCATGAGCTCTTAGAGTTCCAACCAAATCTTCTAATTTCATGTTGGTCAAATCTCTTGCTTCTGTAATGGCAGTTACCATTGGCCTCCATTCTTTTGGTAGACTTCTTAGGATTTTTCTTATCCTTTCATGAACGAAGTATACCTTTCCAAGAGATCTCAAGTTGTTTAATATGATTGTTAACCTTGAGAACATTTCATCAATAGTTCGCTCCTCCTTCGTTTTGAATAGTTCGAATTCTCTTACTCCCATATCTATCCTTACTTCTTTTACATGGCTTGATCCTTCATGATGGATCCTTAGAGTATCCCATAGCTCCTTAACATTTTTGCACTCTTCAACTCTATCATATTCTTCCCTGCTCAAAGCACAAGTTAGAAATAAATGAGCTTTAGAGTTTAGGAGTACCTTTGCATTTTCATCCGCCGTCCATTGTGCTTGAGATTTCTCATCGGAGGTTGCATCTGCGTGGTTGGTTCTAATGACATGATCTCCATTTTCCACCATAGACCACATGTTGCTGTCTTGTGATATGAGAAATAGCCTCATCTTACCTTTCCAGTGATAGTAATCAGTACCATCAAAGTAGGGAGGTCGGCTGGATGATCCTCCTTTAGGAATATACTTAGCTTTTGACATTTTTCTTTTTGGATCCTTTTCTCTTACACTGTTAGGTGTATTTTTTAGAGAACCTTGCTCTGATGCCAATTGATGTAGCTAAATATCACTAGAAGGGGGGGGGGGTTGAATAGGGATTTTGCTGTTTAAAAATAATTTCTAAGTGTTTTAAAAACTATCCTCTCACTGAGGATGGCTAGCTCGAGGATAAGATTTTTCAACTTGTTAGATCTAAGTTGAGCAAAAGAGTAGAAGTAGAGTAAGAGAGACACACACACAATTTTATATTGGTTCACCCAAAGATGGCTACGTCCAGTCCTCACACCCTTGTGAGATTTCACTAACTTTCAAACAGATCAATCATCAACCCGAGGATGATTACAACTCATGTATTCTTTAGCTTCACCAAGCTTACAATCAATTTCTGAATATTTCCAAGTGTAACTCCCAAGGAAATTACAAAGTGATATGAGAGTGATTGATACTTAATACTTTCTCAAATGATTTACAAAGATATAGTGTAGGATCAAAGAAATTAAGAAGTGAGGGTGTTTTGCTATTGATTAGCTTTAAGATGCTTGATCTTTTTATGCAAGTGTGTTGTGTATTGAAGAAGATCAGCTTGTTGCAATTTATAGAGTTCTTGTGATGTTCATTTCATAAGCCAAGCCTTTTATGACCGATGGAAAATCCATTTGAGAAATGCCAAAGTTTTTCTTCATAATTACGAAAATGTCATTCAGCTCATTTGAAATATGCCTTCCATGTTTTAGTACGAGGTAGCTGGTTTCTTGGCATTTGGGGATATGAGTTGTTCTAATCTCTTTCCTTATTTTAAGGTTTGAATGTTGTGTGATGTCTTTTTCCTTCTCTTTCTTCCATGCCTTGAAAAACTTCACATGTTAGCTTTTTATCTCTCCTCCATTTAATGCCTTATTGCAACATGTGATGTCTTTTTCATTCCTTTCTTCAAGACCTTGTGAAGGCTTCACGTGAAGTCTTCTTCCCTTGCCTTAAGACATGTGATCAAGTTATTTCGTTAAAAAATTAACTAAATGTGACATCTTTTTAATCTTTGAGTTGTTAGAACACAAATTGTGGCAATTTGATGGTTTTAAATCTTATATTCACAAATAAATTAATAAACTAAAAATCATAAACAAATGAATCATAAAAATTATTTAAAGTTAATTAAAAATGACATTTTAACCCCTGAGTTGCATAATACAAATTATATATTTTGATAACTTTAAAATTTATTTTTATAAATGAATAGATTAAAAATCAACTTTTTAAAATTTAATTAGATGTGTTTTTTTAATATTGGAATTGTGAAGATACAAGTCGTACTACTTTGTCTTCTTGAAACTCAAAAAAGTAACAAAATATTCTTAAAAGAGTTAAATTAGATGTGACAACATATTTTTATTCCTTAAGTTTTGAGACATGAGTTGTACAACTTGATCGTCTTAAAGCTCATATTTTAAAATAATTATTCAAATCAAACAAGTTTCTTTTTTATGTTCGTCAAAATTAACTTTTTTAAGTAACAAAATACAATTTATTTAAAAGAAATCAACGCATTCACATTTTATACCAAGAACTACGTAGCTTTGATTTTTCCATTGCACTGGGAGATACGTAGGAGCAAGATCACACTCTTGTCAAGCACAATAATAAAAATTTTTTTTTTACTCTTTTTAACACGCTTTTATATCAAAGATTATGTTTCTAAAAAATAATTTATATTCATGTTTAATAATAAAGAGAAATAAATATGTTTAAAGTTGATATAATTTTGCACAATTAATTATAGGTAACCGTATTTTAACGGATGTCGTAGGGTGCTAATACCTTTTCTACGCATAATCGACTCCCGAACTCAAAATTTGGTATCAAAGACTATTTTATTTTATTTTTATTTTGAAGGGTTTCCCAATATTTCCCTAATTTAAAATAAATTTTGGTGGCGACTCCATTGAGTTCGAGGAAAACTCGAAATTTTAGGCCGCGACATCTGTACGCATTGGTAATCAATCTAAAGATGATCATTATTTTTTCATTCATGTCAATCTACACATCCATAATTAATTTGAATACGATCATTATTTCATTCTCGTCGATCTACGTATTGGTAACCAATCCAAAGATGATTTATCGATCTTCACATTGTACTCACCTTTGCCTTTTTCCGTTTAAGTTCACCTTTGCCTTTTTCTACTCATTTTTTTTGTGTGAAAATTCGATTGACAAAATTTAGATCCTTATATTTAATTATATTTTACTATGTTAATATTCATATTTTTTAATAAAAATATAATTAAATAGGGATAACTGTAGTACTCTAATTTTGTCCTTCTATTTAAAAAATGATTTTTTTTAAAATCTAATAATAAAGAATAAAAAATGATTTTCTAATTTTTATTATTAAATTTAAAAATTATCTTTTTATAAATCTGACACAATTTTGAATCCATATTTATATAAATGTTCACATTACATTATCCAAAAAGAAATTAAAGTAAAATAAAAACAAGAAAAAAAATAAAGAAAAAATATTTTACTGTTTTTCTTAGTTGGTTTCTTGTTTCTAGCAAGCGATGATACACTTTTTTAACTGTTTTCTTTTTGTTAGCAAACAATGCCAAACACCAAACCTTAATGCTTCAAAGCAGTTAAAATCATTTTAATTACATCCTTCAACTACGCAACCATTCCACTCTATTTTATTTATTTATTTGAAACACTTTCTTCAAATACTGCTTAAATTTTTGTGACGGATAATTTAAAAATATTTTAAGCATAGTTATAAAAAAGCAGTTTAAAAATATATATGAATATTTTAAAGAAAATTAAAAATATGTACATGATAATTCTATTAAAACTAAAAAATATAATCTTTTTTTATCAAAATTAAAAATAAAAATTAAAAATTTTATAAAGATTAAAAAATTTATTTAACCTTGAATACATATATATTTCATGGTTAAGAAAATAGAAGATTTATAGATTTTGGATTATACGATCCCACTAGGGAATAAGCTTCCATCACAATCTTCCTAATTGATTCTTATAAATAGGTGATGGTAATGCATTATGGGTACAATATCTCTTCCTTATATATATATATATATATATATATATATATATATATATATATATATATATATATATCTCTAAAAATAGTTTAGAGTGTTTCTCTTAGTTTTTGTTTAATTTATTTGTTTTCTTTGATTCGGTTCCATTTAAAGCTAATTTCGGCATATGGATGTTATGTTGATCTTTTTGGAGAATTCCAGTTTTCTTCTGAAAGCTACAGCGGTAATGTCCACTTATTTTTATTTACTTTATTAAGGTAAAAGAATGTTAAGGATATTCCCAAATCAACTCTTTTATCTTTGAATCCATTTCAATAATTTTAAAATGTTGAAATAGGGTTAAGCATGTTTGTATCTTACAAACTTTAATTACGCACTTTCATTAATATTATAATTTTATTTGATTATTTTTAATCAGTCATATGTTAAATAACTCAAACACTATTAGATATAAACACATTGAGAGAAGTAATGCTCGTTAGCAATTCATAATGTTATTAATGAAGTTATATGCCAACCTTATTATTGTTTAGTTAGAAAGACTATTTTACCTACTTAAATTATTATAGATGATTGCGCGAGGTTATGAAGTGTGAAGAATGTGAGGAAAAATTAATTATGGATATTGATGATTATTTTAATATTTAAAGAATTGATAAATCGTTATGGTGAACGATACTCGATGAAGGCTTATGGAACCGAGATATCAAAGTATAACACGAGATTATATACACTTGCATTATGATTGTGTACACTACCTCGTAGCATGGGACACACGAGGTCAATGAACTTGATATATCTTGCAGAAGATATGCTTTTGCATCTATTTTTTTAATTTTGAACTAGTTTCATGAATTTATGTGTTTTAAGCTTTAATTTTCAGATGCAAATCAACTTTTATAATTCTATTGAAAGATTTTGTGGGGGTATGTTGCAAATTTTGAATAAAAAGATGATCAAATTGATGATGATGAAAGTTGCACAGATAAGTTTCAAAACGTGTGTATTACATTAAGCTTAAGGTTCAATTCGCTCCCACTAATCTATGTATATTGGATGCAAACGAGTTACCTAACAAATTTCCTTCAAGAATACTTTGAAATCCTTGAAGTGAATTGCACATTCACATCAAGCCTATCAATCGATGATAATTTACAGAATACAATTCTTTCATTTACTTTTGTGCACTAGATAAAAGAAGAAATGAATCATAAATGTTTTTGATTGAAATTTGATTCATGTAATATGGATTTCGTCTTCAGCTTTCTACCTCTAAAGTATATCTATTTATAGAGAAATTGATACAAATTGGTGAAAGAAAACAACTCTTGAAAAAGATTATAATATTTGGTAACTTAACAGATGCATCGGTTTGAATTAAACCCAAGTATTGCAACCACTTGACCAAGTGATATATTAAGTTATTTAATTTCGCTACCTTAATATAGCTATTAGAGAATTCCAAATATATTTTAGGAATACCCCTCACAATCCCTCACCATTTTCAAAATATATCTAAATTTAATATTCCTGAAATCTCATGGTTTCAGATAAAGGTAACTTACAATTTGAACCATTACTTAGTAAATTATGTTTTCACTCATCCTTAAATACATTGATAGACAAACTTTGAACCAACCATTCATTAGAAAAATTGTGCATAACTCACACATGAAATCTCGGTACCATTGATCGAATTATAAATATGACACATTTGATCAGGTTTTGTGTCTCATATCCTTTTAACGAGAACTTGAACTTTATAAAGTGATGCACTTCATTCTCATATATGTGAACTATATCAGAAATGCATTCATAATTATACATTTAAGCAAATATATGATATATGTCCATTAAGAGGAGATCTCATCCTACCACTTTAATAGTGTATTTTCATCATTAAACTCAAGACTTGATATTATTCAAGTATGAGTTGATTGTTTCCACCATTATTGATTATTAAGATATGAGCTTCTATCACATCCCTAATGATGTCTTCAACAACATGTCCTTTGTTAGACCTTTGTCAATGGATCTGCAATTTTCAGTTTTTACAAACATTATGGATTGTGCATTGATTTTCTATTATATATTTTGGATAGTATGTATTGATTATCACAATGTATAGATAGTGGTGTCATTGGCTTAGGTCAAATCGGTATGTCATACAATAAATTTCTTAGCCATTCAACCTATTTACTACTTGTAGCTAGAACAATGAATTTTGTAGTCGTGGTGGTGTCGGCAATGCAAGTTTGTTTCTTTGAACCCCAAAAAACTGCACATCTACCAAGGTTAGAGATCCATCCACTTATGGAAGCATGAGTCTCAACATAATTTACCCAACTGACATTTGTATATTCTTTCAAAATTGAAGGATATCCACTATAGATTAAACTATGGTTAATTGTTCATTTAAAATATTTTAATACTTTATTAATAGCATGTCAATGTTCTTTACTTGGACTGCTTGTATAGCGGCTTAATTTTACAACAACATATGTTATAGCATGTCTTGTACAAGTCACGACTTTCATCAAACATATGATTACATTTGAATAATCTAGTTGTACCGTATGACATCCTTTATATGGTTGTAAACTAATATTTGTTGAGACAAAATCTCTTAATTTGATTTTAATGATAACAAAATTACTTAAAGATTATGATTGTGATTAATGACTAACATGTGTTCTTGAGTGTATTCATACAAGAAGTAAAATATGTTTGAAATCTGAGGATGGAAATTGCTGCAAACGCGAGGATGGAACTTGCTGCAAATGTGAGGATGAAAATTGCTAACAGTGAGGATGGCTTGCAATTTGGAAAAACTCCAGATCTGGACAATCTGATCCATCACCAATACAAATGTGTTTATTCAAATGCAAAACAATATCAAACATGAATAAACAAAGCATTAAAATCAAGAGTCAAAAGGTCAAAAGAAAAAGATGAAAATAGCTATATCTAGTATGTAGAGGATGGCAGCATAGGCCGAGGATAGGCCAGAAAAGGTGAAAGCAACTTTTCAAGCATGTGCAATGGCTAAAATCAGATTATTAAATGTGTTTGCATGAATATATACATGAAGAAGTGAAGTTGAAGAAAGGCAACTTGAAACAAGCCAAAAATGGAAGATCACATGTGAAGGCTAAGCTTTCTCTCTCTTGTCAACATCACCTCAAAAGGTGAAACCAACTAAGACCTTAAAGTCTTCGAAAAACACAGCTCACATGGTCAAATAACAGCTGTGCAATTGCTGGAAAAAGAGAATTGACAAGGACTTATCAAGATCAAGTTACAAGAAAGATGAGGATGGCTATAATGGAAATTCCATAATTATGATGAAAGACATGGATTATTTTGAAATAAGCTTCAACGGTCATCAAGGGATTGGATCTCTATAAAATGCAAACAAACTCTCCAATGGAAGATACACAACACACTTGCATAAAAAGATCAAGCATCTTAAAAGCTATCAAGAGCTAAACACCCTCACTTCTTACTTTCTTTGATCCTACACTATATCTTTGTAAATCTTTTGAGAAAGTATTAAGTATCAATCACTCTCTTATCACATTGTAATTTCCTTGTGAGTTGCACTTGAAAATATTCGAAAATTGATTGTAAGCTTGGTGAAGCTAAAGAATACACGGTTTGTAATCATCCTCGGGTTGAGGATTGATCTGTTTGAAAGTTAGTGAAATCTCACAAGGGTGTGAGGACTGGACGTAGCCATCTTTGGGTGAACCAGTATAAAATTGTGTGTGTGTCTCTCTTATTTTACTTCTACTCCTTTGCTCAACTTAGATCTAATAAGTTGAAAAATCTCATCCTCAAGCTAGCCATCCTCAGTGAGAGGATAGTTTTCAAATCACTTAGAAATCATTATTAAACAGCAAAATCCCTATTCAACCCCCCTTCTAGTGATATTTAGCTACATCAATATTTTGATCATATATGGTAGAAATAGATTTACAATAAAATGATCAAATTTCTTTAGCACTTTCTCAATATAGTGAGATTGAGATAAACCAATATTTATACAATCTCTTATGATTTTAATTCCTAAAATCACATATGCATATCAAGTTATTTATTTATTTATTTTTATAAGAAATTTTTAGCTTTCTTTTTCTACCTCATCTAAATTGGTGTCAAAGATTAACATATCATCCACATATAAACAAATCATAACATCATTTATATTTTGTTGATAGTGTTGACCTACTATCATCAAACCATGATATTTTTGACATTTAATCTTTTCACGTTGTATCGCATATAATTAATAAGCATCTCAATTATCACATGCACAAATTTTTATGTCATTCTACCTTTTGCTATATTTAATAAGCATCCTAATTTAAAATTTTAATTCTTTTTTCAATATATCCAAATTCAATATATAATACATTGAATGCATTAAATATATATTGTCACAAGCTAACAAAACATGATCATAAATTTTTTTCATAATCAGATATCATAAGGTGAGTCAAAACATGTAAGTCATTTTTTTTTAACAAATAAGAATTCATTTCATTTCTATTAAAGAAACCATTTCTTCATAGTTACATTATAACTAATACATGTATCATGAATTATATTTGTTAATTCAACTTTCATATTTAAATATGCTTATATGGAAAATCCTAATAAGTATCACA